>JAUMHM010108150.1:0-21910 GCA_032362435.1 Melikaiella ostensackeni
TCCTTGTTTGCCCTATGTAAACAGCATCACATTGTCTACATTTATATTTGTAAATTACATATTGTTCTTCCAGTTTCTCATTTTTGTACCCAAAGTAACAATCGAGTTGCTTTTGAATGGAACTCTATATATCATATGTAATCCCAGTTCTCTTAACATTGATTTCAAGATACTTGAGATTTTTCCAAAATAAGGTAGGACAACCATATCGAATCTATTGTAATCTTGTTCATTGTTTTCTTTTTTCTCCCCCTTTTTTCTTCCTGATGTGTGTATTTATTGCACGTCTGTCTCTAATGAGCCGGAAAAGCAGGTAGTCTCAAAGTCTAGTTTCGAATCATGAACTTTTTAGGTGTTCTTTTTCAGTGCAGAAAAAATTTTCATAATAAAATAGATTTTATTTCGATCTTTAAGAAATTTTAAGAGAGAGACATTAAGCAAAGATTGGTTCCAGTGTGCAGGGTTGCCTATGAATATTCAAGATTTATGTTAATTGAGGTGCTAATGATTAACTCAATTTACCAAAAGATATCTATTTTCCTTGAATATTTTTAGAAAAATTTTAGGAAGTTAGTAATTTTTCAGGAATGTGTTATTGGTTTGGATTTTTACCTTTTTCTTTCCAAAAAATGGTATAATCTGAATAGATTGGTTCGAAATCAACCCACAAAAGAAGTAATTCTATAGTTTAATGAAGAGTTTTCTTTCCACCCTAATAATAAACACAACTTGCCACGATCTAAGTCTCAATTTGATTTATTTATCGTCATTCTTTCAACATTTGGATAGAAAAACTATATCAAAAACGGAAATAATAATAAATGAAGATCACAGATGAAAATAAATATCACGTATTTGATTAACGATTGTACGAAAAAATATGTTCTTTTTGAATTCGAAAAGTTCATAAATAAAATCGTAAATTTAAGTTTCAAAATTATTGGTAAATTTTATCTGAAAAATAATTTAATGAATTTAATACCTTCTACTAAATTTTTCGAGTCTCAAAATGTACAATTTATTATTTAAAACAAATTCCAGTAAAAACTGTGATGTTTTCAGACTTCTTTTAACCACTTTTTATGTATCAAATATAAAAATAGAATTTCTTCAAAAAAGATCGAAAGGATTTTTTTAATCGTAAAATTTCTATGAGATCATAAACTACCATAATCAGTCAGAAAATTCCATAAAGTCAAAGCGTTACAATTACATTTTGCTTTTATTGTTAAAGAAGCATGAAAACTGGTGTGTTGGGTCCTTCCTTAATCAAAAAACTTTTTAGAACGGTTGCAGAAAATTTGTTCAAACTTTTTTCCTCGAAAAAAATGTGGCCCAAGTTTTTTTTGAAATGCTGTATTTTTTCAACTAATTAGGATATTTACCTTTTATTTCTCGATTCTGGTGGAGGATTCCACCTTATTTCGAAATCCGCAGGTAAATGTAAAAAATCTTAAAACTTAATAAAATGGCGGCGTTTTTTCTGAAAATCAAAGATTCTTATTTTCATCAAGAAATACGCAAGATACGACAAAATTTTACAGAGCAAAGTTTTTCCTGCTTAAAAGATCTACAGAAAGTTCTTTTTACCACTATTTGATAATTTGCAGAGAACGTTTTGTTTGTTATTCAAGAAGATAATAATTAGGGCAATAGATTGCGAAAATAAAGAGATAAAACATTGAAGTGTCTATTTCCAATAACGTTGTCACTAAAAAATTGTGTATAACGATATGAAAAAATGCATACATAGGCAAACATTTCGGAAATTTGGTGAAATTTTCAAATTTTTCAATTTTCTTGCCGATTTTGAATTCAATACCTTGTATCAAATTTTGTAAGTTTCAAAAAGTATAATTTATAAGTTAAAACAATTTTAAGTGAAAATTATAAAGTTTTTAGATTTCTTTAATTACTTTTTGTATTGAATATAAAAATCGACTCTATTCGAAAACAGCCAGATGGAAATATTAAAGTTGATTCAGCCCCGTAATAATATATCTAGAAAAGATTGACATTGTATTTATAACTCGACCTATGCATAATGATAAGTGAAACTTCTTATCACTTGCGTCGTCTGTATTGACTCTCCTCCCACTCATATTAAAAGTGATAGCAAACAAACAAATTCATAATTTGTTCATTATTTGCCATGTCCCTTGTGCATACTTTTAGTTTCGGCCAATTATATAAATTTTGTTTTCAGGAGACAAAAATGAAAATTTTCCATAGCTTAATATTATTCTGCAAAAATTTGGATATTGATTAATTATATTCAATCAACAACAAAATGTTCGCCTCATATCTGTCGTTAGTAACAAGATTTCCATAGATGAAATTTTTTTTAAGGCAGTGTACACTAGCCACGACTTTTCTTTAATTCATCGGAACAGAACTCCTTTTTCAAACAATGAAAAAACATTATGGTTTGAGAATTGGAAATGCTTTTTAAATAATTCATCCACAAACGTTTATTGTTTTTAAGCTGAGAATAAAAGTTCTATGGCAATGGGAAACCAAAAATACAATAGATTTGAATAGAAACTAGTTTCTGATATTCTACGTCAAGTTGTGTTCAATTGTTCATAAACTGATTAAATCCATTCAATAACAGGGTTGACAGCGCAAACGGAGCTCAAAGAAGGGGGAATAGAGGAATTTTGGGAATTTTTTCCCGAGGAAGGAGAAAGATCCTATGATATGTGTAGATTTGTAAATTTTTCTAACGTATGTAAGGGAAAAAACTTTTTTGATATTGGGAATATACCAATATTGTAATTATTAAATTTATTCGTTTTGAATAAAAAAATTGATTCATGTATTCAACAGACCTGTATGAAAAAATTAAATCATGGCATGTATATACAGATTCGTCAATTTCTTTAACGTTTGAAGGATAAAAAATTCACAATTTTTTAAATACACCAATATTTTTTAGTATAAAGTTCATTCGATTTTATGAAATGAATCTATTGAACTATATAAAAACCTTTTATGACCTACGAAAAATGAACAATAAATAATAATAAGCAATAAGAAGTAAGAAATAAGTAAGAAACAATAAATAATAGAAAACGCAGGCGATATCGCATTTTCCATCCCCTGAGACTCGTTTTGCAATCCAAAATACTCTCATCATAGCAGTCTTTTATCATAATCATACAAAGTATATCAGCTCGATTCTTGTCAAGGAATTATTTCTTTATAACAAAACAATCCTCCATGAGGAAGCACAGTGTTCATGAAATGATCACAACTATAGATACGCTATATGATCAACGCGCCCACCAAACTATTCTGCAGCCATTTTTCGCATTTATTTTTAAATACTGGCGAGAAATCCTCTTTTTATTGATTAGTCTCCATTATTAAAAAAGGTTTATCCTTTATGATAACAAAAATTCACATTTGTACACAATACAGTTAATTGAGGCCGTTGATGGAGAAAAGGCTTATAGGCTTATACGCCCTTTTTCTACAAATGCTCTGAATCGATGCAGCGATGTCTTTTACGTACGCTGGGACCTCGACAAACTTCCCCTCGACTTACTGCCTTCCTAGAATGTCTGCGAGCTCGCACTCGTGGGTGGGGGGTCGAAAACGGTGAGAGAGAGGATTGCCGCCGGCCTCGCATTCGTCGATGTGGATGTCCGAGGGGCCGAGAGAGGGGCGCGCGAGCTCAGTGGAGTTACGCAGTTCTCCCTGACTATTTTCATCGTAAAAATTCTTGGAAGAGTCTCTCAGTCAAAGTAAGCAATGCCCGAGACTCGAGCTAAGTCGAGGTTCTAGTGTATAATGTAACAAAGGCATGCTGGTTTTCTAATGTTTACAATACGTAGCTAATAGTCGTTGCTTGTCCGCGGGACCTTGAAAATCCGCAGAAGTATAGTCGTTAAGCTCAGAACCAAACAATCAACGGCGGTCGGAAAAAAATTAATTCAATTTTCTATTTGGAGAATATTGAAAAAAACTTGTGAGTTCAATAAATAAACATATTCGATAATATGACCATCAATAATAGCTGTTTATTATGGTTTCGTCCCATTGAAATTTGTAAGGAAAAACCTTAATTCTTCGACTTCTTCCATTCCATTTCCATATCCTCTTCTTCTTCGATTTCTTTCTTCTTCTAATTTAACTAGCACTGATATTCTTACGCCTATGATCTTTTAGAAGGTTTACGACGCATGCGCCCATCCTTCAAACTGATGTTCCCATTATAACGGTTGCTCATTTGTTAAGATGCAGACGGAGAGTGCACACTCCTCCATCCCTATAATTTTAATTTTAATTTTACTATTATATGACAAATTTTAAGCTTTGTATAACTAATGATTAACTAATATCTACATACTTCTTTATCATAACAGGTAAATTTACACTATTTTATCAGAAAATTTAATAGATTTTCAAACTCAGCATCATTCTCCTAAATACGTATCAATTTCGTTTTCAAATTATATAATTCATAAATTACATTTCCTATTTATCTTTGAAAAAATTAGCATTCCTTATAATATTAAAAATATTTTTCAACATGTCTCAAAATTTTTCGATTTCGTAATTTATTATTCCATTAATTTTTAGTAATTTATCTCATATTTATACATAATGTGTATCTAATTTATTCATTTTTTATAACAGACAACCTGATCAGGGAATCGGTCCGGTTCCGAAACGTTGTTATCAATTTGTACAATACTGAATAAATAGTCTGGAAGAAGTCGAAGAAATAAGGTTTTTGTCTTACAAATTTCAGTCGTTGGTTGCCATACGTCAAAAGCAAGAACATTTACAGCCTGAAGTTCTTTTCATACATGTTTCACCCCATTTATGGAAAAAGGGTTTATAGGCCATCTTTTTAGAACGTAAAAAAATTATTGTTCTCAAACACAATGTACATTTTTTAAACATGTAGCGGACGTGTTGCCATAACTTAAAAAATATATGTGGACGGCATAACTTTTCGATAATTTGTATTCGAACAAAAACTTTAAATACGTTTTTCTCACACCGAAATTTTTAATGAAAAAGTTTCGTTAGGGAGTCCTTTTTGACGTATCAAAATTTCTAGAACAGATCAAATGCCAAAACTGTTTTTTTTTTAACAGTTCCAAAATTCACTCTTGCGTGAACGGACCATTCCCACTACATTTTAGAGCAAAATGTTCAACAGGAAAAAGAAAGTACACAAAATTATGAGAAAAACTGAAAAAAACACTGTTTATCTTTAATAGGTTCCGATTTCTGGTATTTTGAAAACACCCAATTTTTTGGATTTCCGGGGGAAAATCACATGTTTCAAAAAAAGCTCTGTACCTTGAAATCTAACAACTTTATGAAAAAGTGATCCAAAGATGAGTGAAAGTAGTCTCAATTTGCAGTAAAATTGAAAAAAAAAACAATGTCTTACCTATAATAGGTCATGAGGTATGACCTCTCAACGTTGACCATTTTTGCCTGCTTTTAGGGGCAAAAAAATGCAGTTCCGTTTTTTCAAAATAAGTGGTTCCAGGTTCATTCTACATTGATAATGCCAGAGAATGAAATGAAGTCTATGAAAATCTGCGTACATCTGAAGAAAAAAAGTCTTCTAGTCCCATTACTTTGGTATTTGTGAGGTTACAAACATTCCATTTTTTTGCATTTTTGACTAAAAACTGGAAAGTTGTGTTTTTTGGGAAATACCTCGTTCCCTGTGAGTGCCACGGCAGAGTTCATACAGAACAAATGAAAATGGAATCAATTTTGCGTAATCTAAAAAAAGTAACCTAGCCCTAATAGGTTATGAGTTATGACCTTGGAAAAGGGATTCTTCCTGCATAGAGGCATCTGAGAGTATCGTTAAGTAGAACTACGGCCGTATTTTACATTTTTGTACCAGGAAGTCTTTGCAATTAATTGAAAATGTCCAATATGTCTTTTTTTATTATTAAACAAATAATTGTTCATAACAAACTCTTGTCATCACCCCGTTTGAGTACTTTTTGGTCGTTATCGATTAATTTTGTGATAGAAAGTGATTTATATTTATTGCAAATGTGAAGGATGTCTTTTTTCATCAATAAATAAATAACTGTTTATAAGAAAATCTTGTCATAACCCGTTTATAGTACTTTCTTGTCGTTTTTGAGTATTTGTGTGATAAAAAAGTGCTCATAATTTATTGCAAATATGTAATCTGTCTTTTATTGTTGATGAACAAATCATTTTTCATCATTTTTTATAACAAAATCATCTCATCAATACTTTCTCAGCATTTTATTTCTTCATCTTATCTTACGAAAAAAGAGACAGACAATATATCCGAGCGTTCCGTCGGTTATTGCATGCGGGGGCTCAATTACTTGATCTGCAATAGCACTAGAAAAGTGAATCATGTACTTCAAAGAAATTACTGCTTTTTAAAAGATAAGGATATTATCCAGTTCATAACGTATCTTACTTGTCGTACATAGTGATTACAAATTACTCTATTATGGGCATTGCATATGAGACATTTCCTGCTACAGCTAACTGAAATTCCTGAACAGCATTGGGAAACGACTTCAAGGCCTCGAAAACAGTCACCTTTCCACGACCATTGAATGAAGAGACAATATCACATCCCGTAAAGACGTGGAACATGGTAGAGATTCCAACTATTGCAGGATCTGCAAGAAATTATATCAACTCAGACAATTATTTTATAACTTCAATTTACCAAGCATACAATGGAGGGCCAAAACTTACCCAGTGAAGCTCGTACAGGGTGAGCCGGGAGCTGTTGTATAACTGCTATAGCCAGTACAACCAAGTTGGAATCTACTGTACGAATCATCATCTCGGCATGCTCTTCCTTTACAGCATCAATGACATGTAACATTCTTAAGTCTGCTTGTTCTTGATTGCAAGGTAAAAGAGCCCCACTCAGATTACGAGGAGAGTTGATCAAAACAAGACTTCCGTCAATACAATGAATTTCTTTCCCTTCTTTAATCGCTCATGATTGTGATTTGTAGAAAGGAAGAGTGAAAAATCTCTGTTTTATTCTCATCATGACAGAGGAAGTTTGCCCAGCTGTTGGGAATTCTCGATGTCTCACTGACTTTCATCCTTTGCTCAGAACCACGTTTCTCCCTTGTCGAATTCTTCAAGCTGCAGGGATCATATCGATCCCATATGATATCAATCCTCAGAGTATCTCAATTTTCGCGAGGCAAGAAAGCCGCGAGGTCACCAGGCCTCTGGTTACAGGTGTCGACGTACAGTCTGCTGAACAAACTGCAGTCATTCTTCAAACCTGTAACTCTTGCCTTGACTAAACTGATAGTGTTTATCGAGCCTACTGAAGAGTGGATATTTGTTCAGTTTTATCGGATCCAGCAAATCTTTTCCTGAGTGAAGTATTTCTTTCGCAAAGAGCCGGTACTGATCTTCGCCGAATTTCTCAATATTCAAAAGCGTATCCACTAAACTCTTTGAAGCCACTTTCCTTGAACTTAATTTGTACAGTTCTAGTGACTCTTCGAGAAAAGGGTTACCTTGACTTTCAACAGTACGCTCCAGAGACCGAACATATATTTTGAACTTACCTTGCATCGCAGGTGTGTTGGAATGATGATGGCTCCTATTATCTTCTTCAACATTCATTTTCAAAACCGTTCGCTCAAAAGAGACAACTATAGCAACAAGTTCAGATCCAGCAACGAGCCACTTTTTATATGGCTCCTTGAATATTAAATATTTAATAATCAACTTGAAGACTATTAGAATCAATACAGTTAAGAAATATCTGGTCAGTTATAATTGGAGAAACTTCACCGGACTCGTAGGTTCTTTCTGCAATTAACAAATTCAGGGACTAGTGAATCTGACTGAATTTGTAAAACCTTATTAAGATTAGTATAAAAAAGCGTAATAAATTTCACAATTTTTATCCGATTTGGACTTTTTTTCCAGAATCAAAGTTGACTAAATTCTGCAGAGACTCCTCAAGGCGGATTTTTCAATTCTCGTTTTTACAGAAAACTGTATGAAGAAAAGACAAAAAGTATTTTCAACAAAATCATTTTTCAACTTGCAAAAAATAAATTGCATAGGCTTGAAATCAATCAAAATGAATGCACATGCACTAAAGGAATATAAATAATTAATGTTTCAATTAACTCATTTGTGACGAACAAATTTGTCTCGACTTTAATTGTTGCAATTCGATATTTGATAATTATCTAGCAAAAATATCTAAAAATAAATAAATCGTATTGCTTGAAACAAATTTTATAAACAAATATTCAGAGTGTGATATTTTCATCCGGGATGCAAATTTTTCTTACCTTAAAATAATTGCAATACGTTATGGAAATTCTACTTAGTACTAACAAATGCTGTACATTAGCAATTTATATTTCTTTGAATAAATTATATTGAAAATTGCCATAAATTAACAACTGATATTTTTATGAACAAATCTTATGAACAAATACTTGACATTGTCGCTAATTATAGACAGGATTATAAGAAAACAGTATAAAAAGTATTATTTATTTCCAATATGTAATTTTCGTCACTGGGTAAAATTTTTATGCCAAATCACAGTAATTTTCATGAAGAAAGATTTTTTTCTGTGCAAAAATTAAATGTTTGTTCACATAATACTTAATATTAATACTTAATACTTATAGTTTTTTCGTTGCTAGATAATTCTCATATATCGAACCGCAACAGCTTTAGTCGAGAAGATTTTGTTTCCTGTGCACGAATCTCAGATTTGTGTAATTATATATAAAATTTGTTAATAACGATTAGGTTAATTTTAAAACTGATTATTTATGTTCCTTTAGTGCATGTGCATTCATTTTGATCGATTTCAAGTCTATACAATTTATTTTTAGCAAGTTAAAAAAAAAGTTTGTTGGAAATACATTTTTTTCACTACTCTGCTTTACACAGTTTTTTGTGAAAAGAAATATCTGCCTCAAAAAGTCTCTGCAGAATTTAATCATCTTTATTTCGAAAAAAAGTTGAAATCGAATAACAATTGTGATCTGTACCTAGACTAATTTGTTCAAAAAATTCAGTTTTGTCCCACTGTGCGCTGTCATGAACCTGCTCAGAGCTCTTGCTCTGGAGAGTGTGTTGAATGAAAATTCAACATGCACTTATGTTAATTACGAAAATATTTATTTCCTAATATTTTTAAGCAGAAGAAAGAATGAGTCATTTGTTTTCTGTACTTTATAAGCAATGTTACAACTTCTAGAGTTAAATTAGCCTATAATTTTGTAAATCTTACCGATAGGAATTGGTTAATAACACAGGCACACAAAACAGTGTCATGTGCGGTGAAGGAGACCACCATACCTATATGTTTTTGGAGTCGCTAAATCCGAATCTGGAATCCGTTTAACCATATCAGGTCTTAGTTCGTCCCTAGCCTCTGAAAAAAGCTAAACATCGATTTGATGAATGGAGCCTTCCGAAAAAAGTGTACCTTCATATTTTTGGGATCGCTGTATCCGAATCTGGTGTCCTCTTAACTCCATCAGATCACCGTTCGTTTCTCACCTCAAAAATATCTCAAAAGCTCTGAAATAACCCATTTTTGTGTTAATGTTCAAACCGTGGTAGCTAAAACTCTTGTAAAAAATTAATCAAGTGTTTTTTATTATTCATCAGGTAACCGTTCAACAGTGACCTCAAAAAATAACTTAGATACATTGATGTTACCAATTTTGGCGCTAAAGCTTAAGACGTGATGATTAACATCTTTGGAAAGGAGAGTGCTCTCGTGTTTATACGGTCGCTGAATCTAAACTCGGCATCCCTCCTTTGCCTTACTTTTTACCTTCTATTCCGATAGCTCCTGTCATAAGTTTTTGAACAAGTATCATATGAATACAGAAAAATATGAAGATCTTTGTGTTGATTATGGTGTAATTTTACTCTGTCACCTCCTGGTCAAACCATTTCAGTAAAATCTTGCTACCTCGACAGAAGCTGATGACGATGACAGCTGCCCCAAAAGCAGATGACTAGAATGATTCACGCTTCAGGCTGTTGAGGTAACAAGGCCAGCGGAGGCGCGCTGCCCTGCAGACGGACATTAGGATGTGAGGATGAAGCCGTAGTGTGTCCGACGACGAGTTGACACTGTCTTCGTCAGAATCGGAAAGCCCTCATACTTAGGTCTGGGGAGGTATGAGGGTTATCACCTCCAGGACGGCAGACTCACCTGCGATCGGTCCAGGATTCCTAATGTGCGGGGTTCTTCTTTACGACTATGACAACTAAAAATAAAAAAAAACTCAAAAATGTACGGATCCTCTGAAAAAACAAAGCTTCTTAACTCGAACTAGTGTTCGAGCTTCCACTTCTAAACATTCTTTCGATAAAAACCCTGATGTACGAGGGTCGTTTGATAAGTTTGATTTTTGATTTCTCGAGGTCTGCAAAATACGCATTCACGACACTGGATGAGAATCTCTTCCCACCGAACCAGGTCTTCAAGTTCGGGAACAGAAAGAAGCCGCACGGTCCCAAGTCCAGAAAATAGGGTGGATGAGGAATCAATGCGAAGCCCACTTTGTGTATTTTTGCTATTGCAACTACGGAAGTGTGAGCCGTTGTGTTGTCATGATGAGTCAGCACTTTCTTGTGCGCCAATAGTGGCCTTTTATTTTGTAGCTTGGCTTCCAAATGGTCCAATAATAATGCATAGTACGTTTCTGTTATAGTTTTACCCTTCTCCAAGTAATCAATAAGGATAATTCGTTGAGAATTCCAAAATACCGTGGCCATCACCTTCTTAGCTGACAAAACAGACTTCGCCTTCTTCAGCACACTTTCACTAGGCAGTACCCACTGCTTTGACTGCTGCTTTGTCTCGGGTGTATAGTGGTGGATCCAGGTTTCGTCCACATTCACGAACCCACGCAAAAAGTCCTGCGGATTTCGATTAAATTCGCCAAACCCTGCGCTGAAACCTCTTCTCAGTTGCGCTTTTGATCAGGAGTCAGCAATCGCGGCACCCGTCTTGCACACACGTTCTAAACCTCCAATTTTTTTTGCAAGATGTTACAGGCTCGTTCAGTGGAGAAGCCTACAGCCTTGGAGATCTCACCCACCTTGATTCGGCGATCTTCCATAACCATATGATGAATTTTTTCCACAAAATCCAATGTGGTGACCTCAGTTGGGCGAACGGAGCGTGCTTCATCTTTAGTTGTGGCTCGGTCACGTTTAAATGCGTTCATCCAATAATAAACGGTTCTCAGAGAAGGAGCAGACTCTCCATGAACTTCGTCTAACTCGGTTTTGATCTGCGCGGTCGTCCAATTTCTCAAATGAAAATGTTTCATCACTGCACGGAAGTCTTCTTGCTCCATTTTTTCGAAAACTACTGGCACGCACACTTCAAATGTATGCCAAAAGCAAACTAAGCGTCGGGTTTGACTGAAGCTTGGTAAAGGGTAATTTACTTCATTCATCAAGCAACCCTTGTATTCTGCTATATTTGTAGTAAATTCCAGATTCCGAGCGATCGTAAGCTCATTTCTGAAAAGATTCGTAAAATTGATAAAGAATGTTTTGCTCTTGATGTTATGGATCAAAATGAGAAATGGGTTCCACACGAAACATGATGTAGTTGCCATATAATGTTGAGTCGTTGTGATATCAGTCGAGATAATAAAATCCTGAAATTCACGAAACCTACTTTGCGGGGAAAATCACTTACGGAAAATAATTGCTATTTCTGTATAAATAACTTGGCAGGGGTTACTAGGAAGGGTGAGAAAATCATTTCTTATGTCAATGTTGCAACAGTGACGAGACCCACCAAATCGTTCGAGACTAATGATAGGTGCAATTATGATGACACGATTAGAAGTTCGTTCTCGATCAACGATAGCATATAAGATGAAATAGCACGTTCAATCTGTTTATAACAGGATCCGGAGATTACTGATGGTTTCGAAGTGGAAGAAATAAACTCTCATGATGACGATTTCATACCATACAATGAAAATGAGAGAAAACCCAAAAATTTTACGCAAGAAGAATTCAACGATCGCGTAAGAGACTAGGATTACCCGAGGACGGTGCAGAATACCTTACATCAGTAATAAAAACAAAATGTTTGTTGTCAGAAGGCATGAATGCAAAGTATTATAGAAATAGGGGAAAAAATTCAGAAATTTTTATAAAGAAAAAAAAACTTTTCAGAAAAAAAGGAACCTTCATTGATATATTGTCATGACATCAATGGATTGATGAATGAATAGAAGGCAGGCATTTATGAAGCCGATGAGTGGAGGCTGTTTATTGATTCGTCTAAAATAAGTCTGAGAGCAGTATTGCTTTAAAATACTTATGTGTTTGCTCTCATACCAATAGCACATTTAACTGAGCTGAAAGAGCAATACAGTAATATTGAAATAGTTTAAGAAAAAATAAAATCTCCAGAACATGATTGGTAGGTTTGTGGGGATATCAAAATTTTGAACATCATACGAGGACAGCAATCAGGATTCACAAACAATCCTTGCTTTTCGTACTTATGGCATAGTCGGGATCGAGACAATCACTCTAAACAGAAAACATGGCCAAAGAGATCATCATCTCAACCAGGTTCTAAGAACATCATCGCTAATCCTCAGATTGACCCAAAAAAGTAATACTTCCCCTCCTCACATAAAATTTGGTCTAATAGAACAGTTTGTCAAAGCCCTCAAGGGAGAAAGAAGTTGCTTCGAGTATTTAAGAGGAAAATTTCCAAAACTATCGGACGCAAAGTTGAAAGGAGGCATTTTCGATGGATCACAAATCCATAAAATGCTGAATGATGAGAATTTCATCACGTCAACGAATCCAAAACAGAAAGCAGCATGGATTTGTTTCAAGCAAGTTGTAGAAAGTTTTCTGGGCAATCACAAGAGTAGGGACTACAAAAAAATAGTAGCTGATATAGTGGAAAACTTTGGTAAAATGTGGTGTTTGATGAATCTGGAGCTGCACTTCCTCTTTTACCATCTCGATTATTTCCCAATAAATTTAGAAGATTACAGTGAGAAATAAGGAGAAAGATTACAACAAAATATAAAAGAAGTGGAACGTCGATGTCAAGGAAGATGGGATACAAATATGATGGCTGACTTCTGTTGGACGTTGAAAAGAGAGCATGTTGGAAAGGGCATGAAACATAAAAGAAAGCCTCTTCGTAGAACTTTTGAGAATAAAAGAGCGCGATACCACAGGGATAAAAATGAATAAAGGCTTATGCCTTAACCACAAAATGGGTTATTTGAGCGTTTTCAAGCTTTTTTTTTTGAGGCTAGGGACGAACGATGACCTGATGGGGCTAAACGGATACCAAATTTGAATTATTCGATTTCAAAAGTATGAAGATACACTTTCTTCCACAGGTCCCATTCACCAAATCGATTTGTGGCTTTTTTTGAGGTTAGGGATGAACTGAGATCTGATGGGGTCAGACGCACATCAGATGTGGATTCAGCGACCCCAAAGACATACAGGTATGGTGGTCTAGTTCGCCGCACATGACACTTTTCTTTGTGTGTCTGTGTAATTTTGTTCACTTTGTCATTTAATTTCCGAGCCCGTATGTTGGTTTTGAGTCTATTCTTTTTAGGTTTTTATGAACTACGATGCTAGAAGTTATTTGACATTTTTAAAAACAATTTTTCGGTAAATAAAAGGCCCTGTAACAAAAACATCTTCATATCACTGTTTAGAGGATCATTAGCAATGTGGTATCCCACAAATTAAATTATTGATAGTTATTTTTATCAGCCTGACGTTAATAGTATGTTACGTGGACGCGCGTAAACGGAAGGTTTTCGGACGAGGATCATGATGATCATGAGGCTTAAGGTGACAAGAATCATTCGAGCCAAAAATAGTTTCGCGCTTACGTCCTCTTCTTTTCGCCAGACATGAAGACATTGCTTTTTGAAGGCTGCTTTCGGTCGGTAAGGTGGGGCTTGACGTAGTCGGTACATTTGACAAAAGCTGAGATGTGCACTTCGAACTGCACATCTAACAGCTGCAATAAGAAAATATTGGGTATATATAGTGCTACTTTACCGGCCAAAAACAAGCTTCATAAAGAGACTTTTTCATGCCTGTGGTGTGTTGTCAATTGTTTTACAATGACTGCAGTATTTTTATCTGATTTTAGGACAAGAAAAGCTCTCAGTTTTGCTTCGATTAAAAATTTTTTCTCAAATCTATTGCAGGTAAAGTGTAGAATGACGATTTTAATTTCTTTGAATAGAGACAGCGATGGAGAAATGAAAACTTTTTTTTTTAAATTTCATCAGCGGTTTATTTAATCAGTTAAATGTTTGAAATTGAGTATTAAATTAGGCCTACACTGTCTAAATACAGAGCCTTATGCCCTTATCCCTTCTTCAAAATAGTATGGAAGAATGAAGATTGTTGATCTGAGATATCAGAATTTTTCATATGTACTTGATTTATCAACAGTAGATCGTAGAACCTTGGAAAATATTCAAGTTTACTATGTATTTGTTTACTGTCTATACAAGGATGTGATCAGATTAGCACGGAGTGTTTCGAAATTTTGATTTATGCTCTGCCATGATGAATTTTAAATGACAGTCCTTCTGAATTATATTCTCATATTTTATATTTTATATCTTGAATATTATTATATTATATACAATATAAGCTTATGAGCTAAATAGCTCCAGAAACCGTTGTTTTCCCTTGATTCCGTTGGAGTTTTTCCATGTTTCAAACATTCAATTCGATAGACTTTCTCATGGTCTACTATTTATCGTTTATTGTTTTCTGCATTAACTTAATTTCCACAAGACCCCATACAAAACTTTGTTTTTTATTTGTTTGCAGAAGATCAAAACTGACTGTTGAAAAATGTTATCCATTATATTCCAGTGATGCTGATAATGTTTCAATTATGTCTATTGCCCCAAGCTCATCTTCATTTACCGCACGCGTATACTTTGCTCATGGTACATAAAAAGGATGTTATACAAATTTTAAGCGTATATTTCGCGAATGGGTCATAAGAAGTATATTTTACCAATTTTAAAATAATAGCTTTTAGAGCAACCTAACTTTATACTCAGAATTAAAATAAGCGAACTCAAAAGGACTAAGTGAATTCAAACGAACCTTTGTAAAATCCAACGATATTGCAAATAAGCTGCAGCGAACCTTTGTGAAGTTAAACGGTGCCACGAACAAATTAAATAAACTTAAATCCATAGTTCTGACAAGTTAAATTTTGTGTCAAATTTATTCGTACTCCTTTCTCGAAGATAATCGATTCTACCTTAGTCGGAATAGGTTTCAGAAAGCTTAAGTAAAATAAATTATTATTAGAATTGATATAGGATGAAGCCGGCGACTCGAGAAATGTGAAAGCGTACTGAAATCATTCTTGCATTGCTGCCTCCTCCCTGAAGGTGCCAACAAATTTCATCCCCTTGGAAGGCAGCCCAGAAGAAGAATTAGATTCCCGGATTTGTTTCAGGGGTTTAGCTCTTCTTACTCTAGGTAATCATTCACCCTGAAACCACATTCTATTCCCGTTTCATCAATGTGTATACAATTGGAATTCAAGGACGATATTTAAAATAATGCAAGAGTCTTTTGACGCTTCGTTAATGACAAACGTTCTGAAACATCCATCTCTACAACCTTAACCTACAACAATATGGAAACAAGCAACAGAAAAAAGTCGCTTATATTTTTGCCGGTGACTTTAAGTCAGTTCACATCAGTGACGACCTTCCCTATTGCTCAAGTGGTCGCGAGAGCAATACTAAATTATCGAATATAGAAATATCCTCCCAACAAATCTCTGACAAAATATAGAACCTTGACCCACATAAAAGCACGGGATTGGATGTTGTGCCTCCTCGGTTCTTCATAGAATGTCTCAGCTAAGGTTATCCCCACTTAAGGAATTTAAGCCTACGACTAGCGCACGATGTAAGTAAATTCATTAAGAGCCGGACTTTTTCCGAAGCGCTGGAAGGTCGCTGTAATTACCCCGATATATAAGGCTAGTACTCGACAACATGTTAACAACTATAAACCGATATCAATTTTAAATGTAGTCTTCAAAACATTACATAACATTATCGCAGACTGTATCCAAAGTTCGTTCAGAAATTTTTTGGCGGACGAGTAACATGGTTTTCGCTCTCACAGATCCACTGTCACTAACCTCGCAGTTTACAGACAGTTAATTACACACTTTATGGACTCAGGTAACCAGGTAGACGCGATTTATACAGACTTCACAAAGAGACTTGGATAGCATCTGCCAATGGTGTCAAACAAATGGAATGTCTTTTAATGTTGGCAAGTGCTATGCTATCTTATTCTCAGTCAAACCTACAATTATAGAATATCAGTTCCACATATACAGTTCTCCCCTTCAGGTAGCTGCAAGCATGAATGATTTAGGCACAATATTTAACAGCGATCTCACATTTACAGAACAATTTAGCAGAGCTGTCCTCGAGGCTTCGAAAATACTTGGACTTATACTCCTTGCCACTTGAGACTTCTGCCAAGTAAAAACCTTGAAAACGCTTTTTGTGCGTTTAGTGCGGCCCATACTAGAATATGCTTTTGATATTTGGGCCACGTATCAAAAAGTCCATAAGGACAGGATTGAGTAGATACAAAATCGTTTTTCGCGGGGGATTCAATTTAAGTTGAAGATCCCTAGGGGGAAAAAGTACCTTAATACCGAAAATGAAATAATAAAACTTAAATCCTCAGAAAATAGACTAAATCTTGCAGGCCTAATATTCTACATAAAATACTGAATGGCCACTTCGAATGACCGAAAATTTTGCAGCAAGTATCATTCTCAGCACTACCGAGAAGCTTGAGAGACGTGCAACTGTTTGATATACCAAAATACAACACGGAATATGGCTCGCACAATTCGGTGTCCTGGAATTCCGCCAGCTCGTATTCGCTGATGAGGAGGTCCAAGGAGTCGAGAGAGAGGCGTGTGAGAGTCTCTGTCAAACTGAGGCCATACCCGCGACCGTCGCTGAATCGGGATTCCAGTGTATTGATGAATTCATTACTATGATCAAGGCTTTTTCCTACACGTAATAGATTGAAGTATTTCTTGTATATCATATCCTTCATTGATGCCTAACTGTTATTTATCAGGTATTACTTTATAAATACTCATACTACTCTTACTTAATACAAATAAACTCTTTCGAATCATCTGGCGCTGCCTCAAGTAACGTCGAATAGACTGAAAAAATATATTTACGGATACCAACGCTTAGTCTACTGTTATGTAACACAACTAAAATTTAATTTACTACTCGTATGCTTCCAGTTATGCTTTAGGCAAATCTTTGTACCAAGATGAATACCGTTAATAAAGTAAAATAAACTAAATAAATAATATTTCAATTTTTTTATTGTTTTCAAAACTCTAATAACACTTTTTCGACAACATAAGAAGAACTTCGAAATGGAAACGAAAGTTTTTGTCATGGAAGGCTGACCAGCGTCGGGTCTGGGAGAGATCCGACATAAAAATATAGGACCTAGAATAGGTTGAAATAAAATTCAGTGCGATTAATTTTTAAACAATAATATTTTTATTTGGGAATTTTACATAATTTTCCTAATATCACTTTCCTACAAATAGATGTAAGGATTTTCTTGTGGCCCAACACTGACAAAAATGTTTATTACCTGTTATTGTATATTAAATAAAAAAATAAAAAATTGGAAAATCTTGTTCTTAATTGTAGTTTTTTCACTGAAGCCAGCTAATGGGAGGACCTTCGTACTCGTATAGCCTTCCGACATAACGATGAGTGCCTTCAGGTGGCATTCGTACTACCACGAACGGGCCACAAGGAAGCTGTCGTCGGGGTTCATTGTCTTGTCGAAGAACTGCTACTAAAGTATACCTATTTCCGTATGTCAGAAAACAGTGGTATTCTTCATGCATTTTATCATTCATATCAATATCATGTTCATGGATTGTGATCTTTGACAATAAACCATCGCCATTAGGCAGATGCACATAAGCGCTTTCTTCTACATTCCTTCCTTCCTTTATATCAAAAACCCAGGGAGGAATTGGACGGCCATTCGTGTGTGTCAGCGATCCAGAATAATCTTCGCCATCTAGTTTTTGTATATAAATTTTTGAATTTCTGGGGAATAAAGCAGGTAGGGTTGCTTCGCATGGTGAATTTACGCTGTCTGGACTACGAGGTACTCGGCCTGGTGGACTGCCGGATGATCGACGTGATGGACTTATATCTCTCATCATTGCCCCTAATTTTGTAAGAAAAAATGGAGATTTATGAATTTTGTTTACACACTGTCAAAGCAGCTATGTTAGAAAGTAGAACAGCAAAGGGAGTTAGAAAAATTATACTCAAACTTCACTGAAAAGAAGCGTACGTGTTCAGAAATTTCCTTGAAAAATAAAAAAATATGTTTGACAACTTCTAGAGTTGAATTAGCGAATAATTTGGCAATCTTACCGCAAGAAGTTGGTTAGAATTTTTTTCACTTTTTCGGGAAATTTCCAGTCTGTATGCTGGCTTCGAGTCAAATTTGCGCACAATTTTGTAAATTACGACAGTAGAAGTTATTCGAGACTTATTTACAGTTTCACAGTAAAAGCCCCTCAAAAAAAGACATCCTCGTCACTATTTAGCCGATAATGAGTAGAGTGATACTCACAATTGGACGGAGAGAAGTAATTATTTTTTGAAATCTGTCTTTAGGGTATGTGTAAAAGTTGTGGTCCCTATCAGGATTCCCTGTGATTTTTTCAATCTTTTTATATCATCATTAACCACAACAAAGGGGTTGAATGTTTTTAAATTTCGAAAAATGAGAAAATGTTTTTATGTGTACAGCAATTTTTTCGATTTTTTCATGTGTTTATTTCTTGATAACAAATAATAATATAAAACCATACTTAAGAAAAAATCATTTTTGATCAAGTCAAAATTTTTTGAAATATCAACAAAAGTTACATTTTTTTGGATTCAGCTCGATGGAACACTTAGTTTAAACGTTTTTTAAAATGTCTTCCGCAATGAAATGATTCTATGTAAAATTATCTTTGAAATGCATAAGAGATCGTTCATATATTACCTGACACGTTTTTCTTTTATTTATATCGTTGTGATTTTTTTAATTTCACGGCAAGTTCATTCACGTCTTTACTTAAACAAAAGAAAAATGCGTCACGTAATATATGAACGATCCCTAAATAAGTGTTCCAATAACCAAATCCAAAGAAATCAATGCTAACGTACTACTTGCCTCGTTCATTTGCTATTTACTGGTTAGTATTTGTCACTTTGATAGTTTGAAAATAAATCTTCACCTTCGTAATTATTGTTATCTATGTAAATATTGAATATTTATCAGCACATGTTTAATTTTTTTAATTTTAATACAGATTGGTTTTCCGCCAGATTCATTGAATTTTAGTAGTCCTTTTTTTGTAATCCCCATCCCCCTCTCTCTCTTCCCCACTTTCCTCCATCATTATTATATGACATAACACTTACTTGTGAAATCAAGAAAAACTATGCAGGTAAAGAGTAGAATGACGATCTTCATATTTGCTGGATGGAGACAACGATGGATAACCAAAATATTGACTAATTCTTCAGTGATTTCGGTTACTAATCAATTAGTGATTCTTTCTTGTCGGTTGTTTTGGATATAAAATGGTAGAAGTAAAGTGAACGACTGAAAGTGTGTCAGGTGTGCTGCTGTGTTTAATACAATTTCGTGGTAATTCAGTGTGATTTTTTTTAATCATAATGAGAATCAAGTAAAGTGACATATTAAGTGTGTACATAATCATGTTTTTTTCATTTCGAAGCAAGAAATTGTAATCACGTTATGTTTAAGGAGGTGACGTAGCGTACTTGAGGACAAGTTTCACAATATAGTTACAGAGTCAATGAAATGTCTTTTTCGTAGGAATGAAAAGCAATCAATTTAAAATAAACAACCTTAGATTACTCAGTTCATATTTATTCAAGCTTATGCTACTTCAAAACGAATCATTTCTAAATTTTTTAGAATAAATACTAAAGTTACCAAGTGTGAAGATTTTCAAGAACAAAATTCTCGAAATCGAAAAAAGCGTGTCTCATCTCGCCCCAATACGTGTTTCGTCTCGCCCCGGAGCATGAGGCGGATGAGACATGTGCACAACTTATAATTTTCATATTTTTATCGCAAATACACTGATCTTGCGTAATTGCTCCGGCCTCGGGACTATTCGGCACAATAACGGGTGCTATTTAAATCTAGTGAAGCACTCAGGACCGCATATATAGACTCTGAACCCGGCACACGTACAAGAGTATATGCCCAAACAGTCGCGATGTAAACAACTTCTGATACGGCACTGACTGCCCGAGCGAAGATCTTCAGTATAAGGTGTCAAGGGACGCTCAGGGGGGAGGAGAGACAGAAGCAATCAAGCGTGAACGATTTCTTTGAAAATATATAGAACTTATTCTCACAAAAACCCCACCTTTTCATTTTTTGCCATTTTTCGTTAAATTAGTACTTCTATAAGGAAGACATCATATGAGTTTCATGCGGACCAAATGATTTTTGTGGCCAGGAAAATTTTTCTCACAGACAACGACAGATTCAACAAAATGCTAAGAAAAAAATGAAAACATGAAGAGTTTATTTTTCGGAAACCCCAATTTTTTTATCTTATCTAATATTTTTTTTTAATCCATGCTTGCACGAAAAAGAAATTCACATGATATCTTCCTGTTAGAAGTACAAATTCATCAAAAAGATGGCAAGAAATAAAATACACTCAACTCCGGCTTGAAGTCACCTCAGCTTATGTCCTCCCTAGAATGTCTGCGAGCTCGCATTCGTGGGTGAGGGGTCAAAGACGGCGAAAGAGAGGATTTTCGCCGCCTTGCATTCGTGGATACGGGGTTCGCCATTCTATTGTACCTTGAACGAATTATCCGAATCTAAACCTTTTTAAAATTTTCCACCGGATTTCAAAAGAGGACGATAAACATAATCAGAATCTTGGAAAATAATTTAATTATCTTAATTAAGTCAAAAGTTATAAAGGTTTGAAGGAAGAATTGGTTTCTCAACTAACTATAAGATTCAAATACTCATAACTTTGCAGAATTTTTTGTTCATAAATCAGAAGAATTTGTGTCGCCTAATCTCTAAAAAAAGAACATATTTTATGCGAAACCATAAATCCGAGACTCGTCGCTTGAGTTCATTCGTTATCAGACGAAACGTCAGCCATATTCCAAACCATAGTCTTCCAGGGAACGCCTTTTTGATTTTTGTAAATCTAACCGTTACTTTTTTTTGAAATATTGATATGATAAAATTTAATAATTCAGACCAATTTTTCTCTCGATGTTAATTAAAAGGGAATAACCCTTTATAATATTATCATAATTTTTCACTTACTTTGAGATGATTTTGTACAAGGTGATTGCGAAGAATTTAACCATTCTAAGTGCCAGTCATTTTCCATATTTCCCTCAGTTACTATATTTTTACTAAAAATTTCTCAGTAAAGTACTTATGTCAAAACACAATTGAGTAAAGTTTAAAAATTTAAGACAACTTTGTTCAGAAATTATAAATAAAAAAGTCTGCCCGCTTAGCGTGCACATTCTAATCGCGCGCAGCTCGCTTCGCTCGCAAGTTTGAGCGCGCCGAGGGCGCGCGATTCGGTCTTCGCGCTTCGCGCTCGGTGTTATATGTTCTTCATGTACAAATTTATAAATTTGCTTTTGATTTCAAATGAGAAAGAAAATTTATTTACTTAAGGCTCTATCGGCCTTAAGGAATACATTCTCATCATAATATTCGCGCTTTG
>JAUMHM010108158.1:0-21908 GCA_032362435.1 Melikaiella ostensackeni
CACAGGCATCGCAGAGAGTATATATAATAACAACATAACCTGAAGCTTCAGTTTCAGGTTAGCCCTGAAGAAGTAAACTGCAATGTTCACGAAGCGTCGGCAAGATTCGTAGTTTTGCACACGATTGAAACCCGAAACATCTCCTTTTCACTATAATAAATCATCGTGAAAGCATTAGACCTATTTACAGCCAGAAGTTCGTCGCAAGAAGCTAAACTTTTTCCGATGGGATCACAAAAATTGTTGGAAGCAGAAGTTCCTTCATCAAGTTTTATGAGCAAAGCTTCGAATGGCAGCTCATTACCATGATGCTGACAGACACTCCATTGTAGCGGTCCACCCAATTTCTATTCTAGCAATTAAATTATACCTGCGTGTTTACCAGGATTCGTAGGACAGCCATCACAACCCACACAATCTGAATTGAAGGTATTACTTTCTTTGTCAAAGAAAAACTGAAGGATATCATATGTAATCGTTTTCGCATCTGAAGAAGATGAGGACATGTATCCTAAATAAGTACTTCCTGGTTCTTCAATGGAAGCAGTATGTTTTCTCATTTCGTTGTTTGCTGTGTTTTTCTTTCACTTATTTCATCCGTTATTTTAGTTTTGCCTTTTCTGCCATCAAAGTAAGAAGCCTTTATTTCTGAAGTGCATGAAGCATCATCACACTTATAAGCCGCAATATTGAATAACTTTGATTTATTTTCACGGAACGCATTCGACTTGTTTTTGTACCAAGATTTATCTTTATCTCTCCCATGCGACTTCTCCAATTACTTCATTTAATCTTGATCTGTTTCAACGATCCTTGCGACTCTTGCTTCTGTAAGAATTGCGATGGAATTTTTTTTCCATATATTTTGCAGCCTTTTCACAAGTAAATGCGAAATATCAGGAACACTTGGGTGTCTTACAGATTCTTCTTCAGTACGAATTCTTCTACATTTGAGAAAACAGTATCTCATAATATCCAAGTGTATAGGTTATCTTCGATTACTTAACTCACTGTATTTTCCAATGATTGGACATTCGCTTAACAAATCCATTTTTATAAACGCAAACCACTAACAAATCACAGATCACGTTTACTGATTTTAATGCGAAAAAATGCTGTTTAAATTTCGGGTCTTCCAGCTCTCTTATAACATACTCTCGATCAGGCAGTCGAAACTGAACTGACTTCTTTTTCTGGAATAGCGGGTAGTAAAAACAAAATGTAAACATAATTCTGGTGAGCCGTGGTCCACTGATAAAATGTAAACAATACCTTGATGCACTCAAAAATTGCAGTTCATAGGTTTGTTTTGACTCTGGGGGTCAGCGAGCTGACCGTAAACACATCAAAATATCATCTTATATTTAAAAAAAAATGTTGCATTTTGCCATTGTTGAAACTAGAAATTACTTCGGTTCAGAAATTAAATAGGATGACTAAATTCAAACTAATGTCAGAAATCAGCATAAGAAAAATACTTTGATAACTCGATTACATCATGACAAGATAATATACGTTCCGACTAATTTTTCATTCGATTTTATTTAGAACATATTTTAAGAAATATATAATACTCGTATGATGGTCACATAGTCGATGAAAGTGATATGATTATAAGGAAATACCGAAAAATTTCATTTATGCTGATCTTTCTAATGATCAACGTCATTCTGGCCAGATAAAAACTATTAAAATTACTTGCTTACTGTACAGTTATAAATCTAGGTACACCCGAAAACATTTCTACTTAATTAAGACACCGAAAATTAAGTTTGTTTAGAAATGAAGAGTAATATATCACTTTTAGATATTTACTTGTAATACAAAGTCAATTAAAAACAATTTAAATATCGACATTCATCATATATTATTGGTGTGGCATGTTTAAAATACATTCTCCTTAACGTATATCTGACATTTCATGGTGAAAGAGTCAAGACAATTGTCGTCACTCTAAGATAATAGCGAAAAGGTCGATTCTTCCAATATTTTGCAATTTCAAGGCCACTTAGTAGGGTAAAAAATATTTGAATCATTTTCTGCTATGTAGGTACAAACCTACTTTCTTCGAAATATCTTTGCTGATAATTCAGATACATAAAACTCATTTTATTTAAAAATAAATAGCAATATATCACATTTAAATAACTTCTTGTGATTGAAAGTCAATAATAATTATTTTAATGTCAATATTCCTTATACATATTTGTGACAATATATTGCAAATACATTCGCATTAACGTATATCACACATTTTATGGTCAAGTAGTCGAGAAATTGACCACAACTCTAAGAAAATACGGAAAAATTCGACTTTTTTCAATTTTTTCAAATTCAAAAGTCATTCAAGGAGGATAAAAAATATTTTAATAGAATTATCGCTATACAGGTATGAATCGACTTGTTTTGAACTATTTTTATTGATTTTTTAAATCTTTGAAACAATTTTTCGGTTTTGCAATTTGAAGAAGTGTGTCGTTTTTCGTGATTTTCAGCTAGATCTATGATGCGGGGACAGAAGGATTTTTTTGTGATACTATAGGGGAGTGTATTCAACTCCCAAAAGAAAGTTTTCATTGCTATTAGAACTTCGCTCTAAGAACTTTTTTTTTCAATACGATCTATTGCACATTAAAAAGCATTCTTAAGGATCCTGTCACAGTAGTATAAATTGCAATTAACAACTTCAAAATACGAAGTTCACCGGTATCCAAATCCGAAGGTAATTTGAAATGAAAAATGGATCTCATTTTACTGGATTCACTTGCTAGTTCTAATAAAGTTGTAAACTTTATCGTTTATTTGACTAATTCATTTTTACTTATATTCAATTATTGAATGACTCATCAATCTCTAATAATCATCAAGTTTCTCTACCTTAACAAATTTTCAGAAATTACATTTTCAATGTAGCAAAACACATTGTTAAAATTACTATTATGCACGACAATTTCAACGAAAGTTCTTATCTATTCAAATACTCAGATCTTGAACAATTGTGTTTTTAAATTCTCTAAGATGAGGGGAATAATATATATTTTAAGCATGGAAATAAATACAGAATTATTATTCATGGCAATCCAGACTTAAAGAAGGGTAGAGGTATTTTTCTAATCACTCTCAACCTTTTAACGAATATACATGGCCATAAAAGTAAGCGCAAGTGTAATTTTAAAGTTTGAACTTTGAAAAAGCTTGAAAAAAATAATTTTTGGTAATTACATTCCTCGGTATATATTATCGTGGCGATGTTCGTAATCAGCATTTCAAAATACATCGACAGCCAATCTTTTAGAAATTCAATAATTGATGAACTTGTTTCTAAGCAACCCCCATCTTTCTAATCAAATATAGTATAGAAAAAAAGTATATACACACCTCTAGAAAATGTACGCGTGAGAAAAAATGTACTAAATCTCTAGCGGCGTTAGTGAAAAATTTAAGTCAACTTTTTATGATGTTTGCAATATTCAATACAGCAGGTTTCAAAAATAGGGAAATTTATGAACTTGTTTCTGAAATTCCTAATCTCTGCCGAAATCGTGTGTTTGATCATTCTTTTAATTGCCGCGTCCGACTTCCATGTACGCTTCCGATCAGATTTAGTATACAATGTAACTACATACGTCTAAAAAAAGTATGCGTCTTAAAAAGTCTTTCCCAATCCCTTCCGGCGTTATTGAAATTCTTACATGAACTTTTTATTATTTTCACATTATTTCATATAGCAGGTTCTCACCAACCCCCTTTGTGTGTATCAGTATAGAGGTTTGTAACAGTGGGTATGGGGAGGGGGTTATGTAGTGGGATGTGGACTGCCGGGCGTGAAAC
This sequence comes from Melikaiella ostensackeni, assembly GCA_032362435.1. Lineage (NCBI taxonomy): Eukaryota > Metazoa > Arthropoda > Insecta > Hymenoptera > Cynipidae > Melikaiella > Melikaiella ostensackeni. The sequence goes on from JAUMHM010108158.1 coordinate 3,832, forward strand.
GCCCTCGTGGAGAACGATGCGAGGGGAATTAATGGGTCGATTTCTGATGGCCCGAACTAGTCTCCATGTTTGGAGGGGTTCCAGGCCGTGAAGGGTTAGGACGTCCAAGGTATGCATCCTCTGGGAAGGATTCCTGCGGCTAGTGGGTGGGGGGGGGGGTGGAAGATAAACCCGTTGGATGTTTCCCCGGACGAAACGTTCGCAAATGTCCATGGAGGACTTGACAAAACCACGGAGGTGGTGGGTGGTTATTTGATAATTTAATGTTAGTAATTAGTATTTGGGCCGGGGTGGCTACGGTCGGTGCCCGGGGTCTTGGGATCGACGTCGTCGGTTCGCGTGGCGGTTTCGCGGTACTTCCTGAGGTGGAAGGACTCGGCTCTTCGAGGTTTCTCAGAAGGTGACGAAAGTCACTCCTGCGGCGGCTCTAGGAGGGGTGCTGGCACGTGCGAAGCTGGAAGCGCGGAAGTCTCAAACTAATTGGGACGCGTGGTTCGGCCGGCCGTCGCGTGCGAGAGTCTCTTGTCCCGGGAGACCACGAGTGTCGGCCTGCAAGACCCAACTGCCTTCGGGGAAGAGTCTCGGGGTTGCTATGTCATATGTCTGAGCGGCCAACCTGGCCGCCTCCGCGAAGGTATGAAATCGTCAAACCTGCAGTAGCGGCTAACCCCAGGTGACGTGAAACGGTAAGCTTATGGAAAGACGCGACTAGGATGAAGAGCACTTTCAGAACGAAAAGGAAGAAATAAAATAAAACTAGGTTTCACTCCAATAACACGAATCACTGGAAGTCACTAACCGGAGAGAGAGTCGAGGATGGTGTGTCGCGGTGGCAGGTTCCGGTGTCCGGAGAATGATGAAATTTTCCCGAAAAACAAAAGTGAATTCGATTCAGAGCGCGAAGTGAAGTCCCGTACTGAACGAAGTGTATCCCGGCGTGGGCACGCGGGCCAGTCGAATGATGGAAGAGGGGTGTTGTGTGATTGGAATGAAGTTAACTATGTTGCGGAGAGCACGTTATTTTATTCGCCAGAGTTGGGAGCTTCTGGCTGTGAATTCCTGTTACGAATCTGGAAGCGGTTTTCGAAAGATGTGGTTTCTCAGTGAATTCTGCAGAACGGCTCCTACGACTCGTCTGCCCGCTGGCAGCTCGGTGCGAGAGCTCTCGGTATGAAGAAGTGGGTCTACTGGCACGCTGATTGGCTGAAGGCCGAAAAACGACATTTAAAAATATTAATTATGGTTGAAAATCACTAAAATTGAAAACTTTAGTTACTTACTTATCATACCTGCAATCCCTAAAAATAACGGTGTTGAAATGTTAATTTTAACCGGTGTTCGAATTTTTTTTAAAAATAAATTGTTTATAATTGATAAAATGGTTTTTAAATGATCCGAAGACCGGTTAGTTATTCCTACGGCCTAAATAAAATGGTACGATTTGTTTATCAAGTTTCTATAATTAAATATCTACAACTAATTACCCTATCAGCTATCCTATCTATGAAGATGAATTTCGCAATGAAACATTACTATTTACAACTTAGAATTTTACGTCACTTAAGGAAATCGCCATAAAATATTAATATCTGCAATTTACAAATAATGTGACTTGAGGGAGTATTATTTGAAAGTATTTTCCAATTATGTAAGCAAAGGAAGTCGTCCCGGGTGATTTATTGTTGTTAGAAAGGTAAAGTTTATCACCACATTTTCTTTCCCTGCCCACCAGTCTCCTTCATTTATAACTACGTCACTTTATTTAGGAATTTTATTTCTAAGTTCAATGGTGAGCGTTTTGCCAGGTTAAGCTACCCGGGCTGGGCAGTGAGTCTGAGAGAGAAGGGAAGCAGTGCGTTAGAGAAGGATAGAAAGAGGGTTGAGATAGGAAGCAAGCGCGCGTGTGAGGAAGAGAGACAGACTCAAGGCCGTGTGCCCATGCTGGCGCCAGGGAAGCTAACGGAACTCACGCCAAGCGTTCTTGTGTTGACATAGCGCTATTGTTTTGAGCACGTACCGTGAACGTGCCTAAACTTAAATTTTACGACTTTGTAGTAAGTGGGCCCGGAAAAAAGGCTATACTAGAAGTTATGACTATGACGCACTCAAGGGAAGCAAGCTCGTATTTCGAAAACATCAGAAATATGCGATTTGTCACGTAGGCCATCCTTCAAGTTTTCGAGAGGAAATTTGAACGAAGTTCACGTCGACAATTACAGGTTGCCGGGGTTCTCAATTATGCTTGACATACAACAACTCCATCCCTTCCCGGATAGATCTTGCTCACCCTTGTCTTTAGTGTCTGTTGAAAAATTTTCCCCGGAGCGACTTATCCTAACCTATCTTCCTATTACTTTAACCTAATTGGTGCCTATTTCGCAAACCTATGATGGTACTTCGTGGAAACTACCCCTTATCGTCTCACCTATTTACAAAGAGGTTGCGTTACGGCAAACTCCCTGACGTGGTTCAGGGTGACTCGCGCCAAACCTTTCTATACATATTTACACTCGTCGACGCCCCCTCCGGGGTGCGTATTGTCGTGCGTCACGGTACGTAACGGCGGTCCGTGGTCGCAGCTGGTAGCGCCTCCTGGAACTACCGTAGTTTTCTTCATCTTCTTCGTGCTGATCTGCAGGTTCGTGGGTCTGTGGTGGGTCTGTGGTAAGACCGGTGTGTGTTCAGCTTGTGGCAAAGCTGATGCGTGGCGCGGAAACGCATCCTCTCCAGCCGGTGATGGGTGCGCTTTTCAGCGACACCGTGCTAATTGACTCCGTCGATGCTGCCGATGGAGTCGGTGTAGGTTGGTGGGTGAGGCGCGCTGCCATCACCCAGCTCCTCCCTGTCGACGGTTTCGACAGGGTAAACGTCTTCGTCACCGCCGAAGCTCTCGGCTGTAGTATGTTGGGGTGGGAGTGGTTTCTCATCAACTCCCGGCTGGTCGTCCACGAGCCGTCCTCCGACGGGAACCGCTTCCGTCTGCTCCGCCAGCACCCCTACTGGTGCTGGCACTAATACACTCCCGTGTACCTTTTGCGCTGCGTCGTCCATCCAGATCCAGTATACCTCTCCGGCAATGTGATCAAGGATCTGGAGGGGGCCAAGTCGGGCCGGTGCGAGTGTCGCGTTGTAACCCGCGGCCTTATTGGATATTTGATGATTAGGCACGTACACCCAGTCTCCGGGAAAGTAACGTGAAGGCTGATGTACGGCCATGTGACGTGTTTGATAACTTCGCTGATGGTCTCGGGCTTCATTCTCTCTGTTGCGTGCTTTGCTGGGAAACTGTACAGCCTCGGGAATCTGTTAAGGGGTTCATTTCCCTGGGCGAAGGATCGTCCGACCCATGAGAAAGTAACTGGGCGTGACTCCGGTGGCTTGATTACTCCTTCTACGTAACCCAAGAAGTAAGCTAGGCAGATGTCGATTCCAGATTCGCTGGTTTCCTGGATATAGACGGAGTCTGAGCCCTTTCTTTAGCCCTTGGTTTCTTCTTTCGGTGGGGTTGGCGCGTGGATTGTAGACCGGCGTAGTCTACAGCTCACAACCTCACCGTTGGCTAGCTTCGGCCCAGGCGTGGCCCGTAAATTGGGGCCCGTTGTCACTAAGTAACCGGTGTGGGTACCCGTACCCGCTAAACACTTCATCCTCCAGCTTTTCAATTACTCTCGGATCGTCGGAGGCTCGCAAAGGGAAGGCCTCTTCAGCGGGTAAAAAGATCGGTAACCACTAAAATAAAAATGTTGCCCCTGCTAGTTCGGGGATACGGCCCTATAAGGTCGACGGCGACCGTATCCCATGCCTTTACTACTTGTCGGGGTCGTTGTTCGTCCGGTTGTTGTTTGAGTACCGGCTTGTAACATATACATAAGAGGCAGCCGGTAATGCATCGCCGTACTTCCCTGATCATGCCGGGCTAGAAGAAGAAATTTTGAATCGAGCGGGTTGTCTCTTCCGTGCCAGGGTTTCCAGCGAGGGCCGCATCGTGATACTCCCATATCACGTGGGGCCACAGTAACTTGGGGACTTGTAGTTTCCAATTTCCGTCATGGCCCTGGCGTCAGAAACCTCTCTCAGTCAACCGATTCTGGTTGAGGAAACTTGTTTCTTCCGGGGTGGGGTTCAGTTTATTTTTTAGCTCTCTCCAGTGGATAGCATGCTGAGTGATGGCTGGATCCTTCTGCTGCGCGTTTAATACTTCCTTGATGAGGAGTGGTCGGCCTATGGCGCTGAGAATAGGCACGGGCGCATTTTCGTGGGTTTCATTCATCGGAATCGTAGGGGATAACATAACCTCGAGGTCCGGTTCTCCCGGTGATGTTTCGCTGGCATCCGGGTATCGGGACAAGGCGTCGGGTAATTCATTGTCCTTCCCGGGCACGTGTTCGACCGTGCGTGGAAACCTACTGAGGAAAAGGTCCCATCGTGTCAATTTGTCGCGCGTATCCTTATGTTACTCCAAAGTATATGGCACTTGCGAAGGAGACAATACGGCGTTTTTCACTGGGCTATTCTTGTATTACGACGGCCCCCATCGCGCGAGCACTGACGTCCGTTTGGTGGACGAATCTTAGGTCAGGATCAGGGCGGCTAAGCGTGAGGGGTTTCTAAAATGCGACCTTGGCTGCCTCCAAATTCTTGAGATTTTCGGGCGTTATCTTATAAGGGCGTTCCGTCGAAAGCATGTCTGATAATGGGGCCAGTATCTCCGACGAACTGGGTATGTACTCCTTTACCTAGTTGCACACCCCCAGAAAGGAACGCATTTCTTTTCTCGTGAGCCCCATTGCCGTAAAGGATTACTCCAAACATGAATTGTCCTCCACCGAGCGTTGAAAAAGCGGTGTACTGGCGTGACCCGGGCACCATGGGCACTTGCCAGTAACCGCTTTTCAAATCGAGAGTCGAGAATATTTTTGCCGTTCCCAGGTCCTTCACAGTCTCGTGGATCCTGGAGAGGCATTGGGGAGCATCGATTGTCATGCTGTTTAATCGACGATAATCCACACAGAAACGGTCATCGCAATCCTTTTTCCCGGCGACCACAATGGCTGAGCTAAAAGGGAGGTGGTCGGCTCGGTGATACCATCGCGAAGCATGTCTCGGACCTTGGTATCGATGTACTGCCGTTTTTCGTCCGAGCATCGGCCAGGTGCTTCGCGGAAAGGACGGCCGTCTATTAACTGAATTTCATGCTGAACATTAGCCAGCGTCTGTTTAAGGCGTCCACCGCCATGGAAGAGGGGAGCGTGCAGTCTGATGAGGTTCTTGAATTGTTTCTGTAGGTGTGCTGGAGAATCGTTTCGAACGAATATTTTTTCTTATGGAGGGGAAAGCTCGTGTGGACGAGTGAGGGGTCTAAGGTACACCCGCTGTCGGCCAGTGGTACCGACGAATATGCAGTCGGCCACGTGGTCGTGGATGATCTTATGAGATTTAAGCCATGGCCTACCGAGGATTAAATCGGCCCCAAGGTTCGTTCTGATGTGGATGGTGCCGAGATAGGCGACCTCCTGTATCACGGGTTGTAACGTTAATCTACCGTCGAGTGTGATAGTTGCACCTACGGCAACGTGCGTGAGAGCGTGAGGGTGACTGAGCGTGCGGCTTTGTATTTGGGATTTTGTCAAGATATTTTTATTGACAACATTTTCCGTCGCTAATGCATCTATTTCAGCAATGACTTCCCGGTTGTCCAGCACGACTTGGACTCGAGAGAGGCTGCTGATGTCTGCCGAAACGGCACTTAGGATTGGGGTACGCTCGCCACTGTCGGGGCGGCGGAAGCGTCTGCTTCGACTGCCCGGTCCCGCCAGTTCTCTTCTACCTTGTCGGCCTCGGCTTGCACGGCTCGCTCCGCTAGATCTTCAAAGGAAGTGATTGTGGCCGCCCGGAATACTTTTTTGATCGAGGGTTTGAGTGCTTCGAGTTGGAAGGTGACTAACTGTCCCTCAGTGGCCTGTGGTAAAAGCCTGAGGACAAGAAGGTATTTTCTTTGCAGGAAGATACCCACCAGCTCCTTTTCTTCCTGCTTGGTGGCGTATAATTTAATGTGAAGCTTGTTTAATGTTGATACTCCCGCGAATTGTTGCAGAAATAGATTTTTGAATTTTGTCCAAGGGAGAGGAAGGGTTCGGTACATCTCGTACCATTTTTCCGCTCTTTCTGTCAGAGATTTTGTGATCATTCTTGACCACAGTGCCTGTTTAATTGAGGCCTCTGTGAAATAATACTCACATTGGCGCAAAAATTCTTCGAGATCCTCGTGATCCATTCCCGCAAAAGCGGGCAGCGGGGCGTCCGGAGTTCTCAAGACCCATACTAGTGAGCGCCAATCGGCGAAGGGTGCACTTATCGGGGGAGTCAGGATTGGTTGGTTTTGTGAGGGAGTTGTGTGGTTGGCTGGTGTCTGTGCGGGTTTTAAGATGGACCGTGAAACGGTCGGTATAATGGCCACATCTGGGCGGCTGCTTGGCTCTTGCATGGCCTCGTTTACAACTGGCGGGTTCCAAAACATAACACGTGGCGTACCACGTGCCGTAGCCGATACCGATCGGCTTGTCTGTCCACTGGCGATCGGAATATTTGATCGACCGCGATTTGCTTCTGTGTACGTGGGAGGTGCATCTGTCGCCACCGAGTTATGCGGTTCGCACTCGGATATGGATGTGGATTCTTTCTGAAGTTCGTGGAGCCAGGCGTCCAAGGTCCAAGGGCCCAGGGGAGGATTCCTGCGGCTATTGGGGGGTGGAAGATAAACCCGTTGGATGTTTTCCCGGACGAAACGTTCCCAAACGTCCATGGAGGACTTGACGGAACCACGGAGGTGGTGGGTGGTTATTTGATAATTTAATGTTAGTAATTAGTATTATATTTATTTCTGTTGTCACTTTTCTATTCGGATCAAGCGTGCAACGCTCGGCTGTACCGCGAGACATTAGGGTGTTTCTCAAGGCAAGTCAAACATACAAAGAAACACCCATTTGCCTGCGGACGTTACTTTGGGTCAAAGACGTTTCCTCCAGCCCGAAGGTCGCGTGCGGCGAGAGGTCGTCCGGTGGTGACCCTCTTTCTTTATTTCTGTTATTGTTGTTTTCTTTTTTTTCGAAACGCGATTGCGGGAATAAAATGCGGACGCGGCGAAGGAGGTGACTTAGAAGCGTAAGTTCCGCTTGTAGTTTCCGGACTTCGAGGAGGAGGAATGGAACCGTTTGGTGGGCGGAGAGCCCAATAAAGCAGGCGAGAAGGTCTCCGGGGACCCGATAGCTGCAAGGTCTGGCACATCGTCCCCGGTGTTCGGCGTAGTGACGTTCTCGGCGTGGGGTACCGGAGTAGCGTGAGAGGGGTGGCGCTCTTCCGACAGCTGACAGGGTGTAGCCTCGGGGTTCTAATCCCTCTGTGAGGCAGCGGCGAGTTTTGGAAGCACGGCTTCCCCAAGAGCCAGGGTGGCTACGGGCGGAGTCCGGGGTCTTGAGATCGACGTCGTCGGTTCGCGTGGCGGATGCGCGGTACTTCCTGAGGTGGAAGGACTCAGCTCTTCGAGGATCTCAGAAGGTGACGGAAGTCCCTCCTGCGGAGGCTCCAGGTGGCGTGCTGGAATGTGCGGAATCTCCGGGTGGCGCACGAGACGAGTCAGGGGAAAGGTCTGACGTGGTTCTTTATGGAAGCGCGGAAGTCTCAAACTATTTGGAACGCCTGCTTCGGCCGGCCGTCGCGTGCGAGGGTCTCTTGTCTCGAGGAGGCCACGAGTGATGGCACGCAAGACCCAACTGCCTTCGGGGGAGAGTCACGGGGTTGCGGGGTCATATGTCTGAGCGGCCGACCTGGCCGCCTCAGCTTGTCGCCTTTGGCGCCGGCGAGTAGCGGGGTTAGGGTTGGCTTTCCTTTTTGCGGGGTTGTTTATAAGACCGCTCACAAACGACAGTTAGACCGCAGGAAAGGAAGGTATGAAAACGTCAAACGATAATTTATTTTATTTTATTTATTTTTATTTTTATTTATTTTAAATTTTTATATATTTTCTCTTTTAATGAACCGGAAAGAGAGACAGAGAGATAATCGGCCTATAAGTCGCGGTGTTAGGTACGTGGGCCCGTTTCTGTCCATGTCCCGAGATAGAAGGAGGAAAGGGGAAAAATAACCGGCTTACCTGCAGTAGCAGCAAACCGTATTATTTTCCCGAAAAATAAAGAAAAAGAGGAGAAAGAGTGTGTCCGTGGCTTGCTGTCTTTTTAATATAAAATTTGAAAGTTTTGTTTGACATTCAAAAATATTAATTATGGTTGAAAATTACTAAAATTGAAAACTTAAGTTACTTATTTATCATACCTGCTATCCCTAGAAGGAATGGTGCTAAAATGTTAATTCTAACCGATGTTCAGACTTATTGTTAAAAATAAATTGTTTATAATTGATAAAATTGTTTTTGAATAATCCGAAGGCCGGTTAATTATTCCTACGACCTAAATAAAATGGTACGACTTGTTTATCAAGCCCCTACAATCCAATATTTACAACTAATTTCGCTATCAGCTATCCTATCTATAAAAATGAATTTCGCAATAAAACATTACTATTTACAACTTAGAATTTTACGTTGCTTAAGGAAATTACCATGAAATATTAATATTTGCAATTTACAAATAATGTGACATAGGGCCAGGTTGAGCTCCCCGGGCTGGGCAGTGAGTCTGAGAGAGAAGGAAGGCAGTGGGTTAGAGGAGAATAGGAAGAAGTTTGAGATAGGAAGCAAGCGCGCGTGTGAGGGAGAGAGACAGGCTCAAGGCCGTGTACCCATGCTGGCGCCAGGGAAGCTAACAGAACTCAAGCCAGGCGTTCTTGTGTTGACATAGCGCTATTGTTTGGGGCACGTACCGTGAACGTGCCCAAACTCGAATTTCACGACTTTGTAGTGAGTGGGTTCGAGTGGTTCGAGAAAAAATTTGAACGAAGTTCACGTCGACAATCACAGGTTGCCTGGGTTCTCAATTATGCTCGACATACAACAAGGTTGAAAGAATATAAAAATTTATGAATCGTCTAAGGCATAGTGTAACTACACAAAGAATGTCAGTCGGGTGGATATCAACTATTTTCACAGCAATTTTTTATCTGCAATAGTGTCGTTCCAAAAATTATTGTTTAAAAAATGTTCATGAACTAAATTCCACAACAACGCTAAATGATGATGAAAATTGTCCAAAAAACAAGAAACACAATGTTCGGTCCAAGATTGATGAAAATTTTATTCATTTCGTTATTCACCGACTGCGTAAAATTCAATTAAGCGCTTATCACTCAAATAAAATATAGGTGTATTCATTATTATTGATATATTTTTCAAATTTTAAATTTGACAGAAATGAAGTCTGATGTATCAGCAATAACGCCACCAAGGCTTCGACAGATCTTTTCTATTTCTTCATAGCAACTTTTACAGGGGAATATTCTCCGCATTTCTCTATTCACGTCTGAAAGTTTTTGATTACAAATTCTGAAAAATGGATATTTGACAATCAATTCGGACAAATGATTTTCAGACGAGAAAAAAAAATCTGCTCCAGCCCGGATCTTTTTGTGAGTTCCAAATCTTCTAGAAACAAATGTAAAGGAAATCAGAGAAAATTCTTGGAAAATGTGCCAAAAATCACATTTACGTGGATTGACTGTTACGATTGCATCCTAGACCGAAAATAATGCTCACAGAAAAAGTAGACAAAATCCTGGGAAAAACTAGAATAAAAATTCTTTCTGCAATAGATTCAGGGTTGCAAAATTTGAAGAAACTCCAATTTTTTTAGATTTTTTGATGGAAACACAACTTTTCAAACACGAATAAGAGCAGGCTCAGTTTTTTTTCATTTCCAAAAAAAACTTCGACCTAGCACCTTACTTGATCTAAAGTAGTGTAACGTGGCTAGAATTTAATGAGTTACGCTTACTTCAAAATGTATTCAGCTTATTGGTATGATGATAATAAAATTTTTTTAACTAATTCAGATTCCGAAAGTTTAATTGCTACCCGACTGGAAAAGTCGTACCAAAATTTGGCTCTTCTATTTCAAAAATGAAATAAAAAGTCGAAAACGATTGGAAGTTCAACCGAATGAAAAGTAAAAATTATTCAAATTATTGAAAAATTAAACCAGTCAAGCGCGGAGGACCCTCATAGAGTGTATATTTTAATACGCTTCTGCCCAACATCACTAGAAAATTTCTTAAATTCAAAATAACTGCTATTTGTTAAAAATTATTACGGGAAAATAATTATGATATATTTTATTTTGAAACCAGTTGCTACGTCGCGGCGGTTTCTAATTCCCCATTAACCTTGAAGTAATCTGGTGATATCTACAGACAGCTTATTTATTTCCATGTAATGAAGATAACAAATATTTGCATTTTTTATCTGCTATTTCGTATTTTTGCATCATAAACGTTCGAAATGAAACCTTGATTCAGACGTCAAACTTCTAAATGCCTCCATTTAATTTGAAAAAAACTGAAACAAAAAAAGAGTAATGAAAAAGAAAGCAACTTCCAAATATCCTTCCTACTTTTTTTTTCTCGTCCCTTCCTACTGTTATTTCTTTCAAATCACAATCAAAAAACATTGACAAAAAATCCCCTATCATTTCGGTGCTCATTGGTAGACTTTTTGAAAAGGTTTTCCGTTTGTGAAAAATAAAATTAAAAATGAAAAAGACGAGAGGAAAAATAAGTAAGAGGATTCGGTGGTAGCCCTCTCCCTATTACCGTTCGTTATATTCCTGCTTTTTTCAATTTCCAAGAATTTCGTAGTTAAATTTGAATGTTAAAAGCAGTAGAAAAATTTAAATTTTTATTTATCCTGAATTTATTTTTTTTTCTTATGGCATCTTCTAATTTCCTTTGAAATCCTATGAATTCCTCAAGTATTGTAAAAGCGTTTGGAATCCCTAGAAATGTTTTAAGTGCCCTTAAAATTCCTCAAAATCTTTGAAATCTCAGGAAATCATTTGAAATTACTTAGGAATGTTTGAGTTTCATGAAATTTTTTATAATCCTACAAAGTTCATTAGAATATCATCACATTCCTCGGAATCTTTTGAAACACACTATATTCTTCAAAGTCTTTTGAAATTTTTCAAATTCCTCAAATCTTGTACAATCTTTGTAAATTTATTAAAATACCGTACAACATCCTCCAATCTTTAATATCTCGTATTGGACAGCCTCCTCTTGACGAGCTTCCTTCCCCGCCTGAAACATCCGGTGGAGTAGAACTTGGGTGACGAATAGAAAGCTTCGTAAGCACAACTTTTGGTCTCACCCTGAAAACTTGATTCTTCCATGAAACTTGTAAATTAATTGAGAAAATGTTATTCTTCAGGTGCTAGGAAGAACGGGTTTTGTGTTTGTGATCATTGCATACTTGCACATATATTGATAAATCAGAAATCGATTGCTTCCATAAACATTGCAAAGTAAGTAGGTTGGATAGATAAATGTCTTCATGTATTCAAAATAATTAAAAAGCCGAGAATAACAATTTATGAATGATAAATTACATCTATGTTCAAAGAGAGGATGAGATGAAATTTCTGGTAAACAGTATTATTTAGTCAATAGCTTTTGATTTTGATGTGCTATTGTGTGCTTACAGTATATATGCTAGAAATGTAGATTACAATTATTCAATAATGTGGAAAGAAATAATTAAGAAATAATTGATTACTGTCGCATAAGATAGTTATGAACATCTTTGCTTAAGACTTTCCGGTGTTTTCTTAGATAATAAATAATAGTTATTATTTCAGATGTCCATTAGGCCCATGACGAGAGATGCTACAAGCCTAATCCACCGGGTAGTAGATGTCTTAAATGAGGTGTTGGACGCTCATGAAGCATTGCTAAAAAAAACTTTTTTGTGTCTTGTTTAGAACTTCAGTTTCAAAAATATATTTATCTTGAGCATCGAGTCTTATACCAAGTGTTTAGTATAAACATGTTCCGATTACGGTTTTCATCATATAGTTTTATTTCTTGCTTGGTCAATTTTTATGAAGATCTCACAAAATCTAATCAATCGTGAACTACTTATGAAATAATTAGTATTTCTTTAAGTTCGTCAACTTACTCCAAAGCTTAATTTTTCAAAAATGTCGACAATATACCAAAAAAATTTATGGGAAGTTTTCCCAAAATTTCGCATGATTTTCTCGATACATACAAAGACTATAATGATTATGGAAAATAATTGTAATAGCCTTAATGTGATATGAGCAAAATTCTGGAACATCAGTTCAAGCGTACCTTCTTCAAATTTTTATCTTCTCTGATTCACACTATAAAAATATTGTGTTAGATATTTCAACTTCTCAAACAATACGCATTAGACCTTGTTGTATCTTACTTCACTTTACGTCCCTAACTAAAAACATATAAATATATTTCGACCTCGCTCTGCGACATTTTGACACTGAAAGATAACTTCGACTGTTTCATAATTATTTTTCTTGCTTACATGTTAGATTGTACTGGTCTAGGCATCATTTTGAAGGGTCGGCTAAAGGTTGCATCAAGTCCAGAATGCAATTTGTTTACTATATGCTTCATCGAAGAGTCCTTGTGCGACTTCCAAATTTTCTAGAAAATCAAAATATGCAAATATTTTATGAATGGTTACTGATGGAACAAACGTGGTCATGAACTGTACTTTTACCCTACATCTCCATTTAAAAAATAGGTAAAAATAAGAGAAAGTACAATAATCGCGCTCATGGCGCGCGTGTTTGTTTGCTGGTATTCTTAAAAAATTTATGCATTTCGCAACATTTTTATCGTTTTCAGGTTTGCTTTAGAACAAAATTGTATCAAGATTACTGTAAAATTATGCATGGGTCCCTGACTGTTCATTTTGATCATGTCGAAATAGTATAAGCAAGCTAACCAAATTGTTGAGCATGAAGCGCGAGTGTTGCAATAAGACTGTAATCGTCAAAGCCGCAGGTGCTTTGAGAACTCTTTTCGCAGTCAAACTGAAAAGCAATATTGAGTTCTGCTTTATGGAACGTAGAACACCCTCATGTTGATTTCTTGCGTTACATAATACTATACGCTGTTGGTGTAACTGCTTTCGGCACTTACAGGGTTGAGACTGTCATTGTTACAATGCCTGCATTACAGATAGTGTAAAATTAATTGGAAAATATGCTTTGAAAGTTAGATCTATCGAGTGTCTGAAATTGATGTAGTTCTTAGAGGATGAAAACTCCTACAGTTGAAGTTGACCATCCTGTGTAGGAATGAAAGCATGGTATTGTAGTGTACCAGAAATCGTTACTGCTTGGTCAAAATGTCCTTTTCGAATCTCGGTGGCTGGTAGCTAGGTAACTTTCTTTTCTGCTGAAGAAAACGACGATTTCTTCGCAGTTACTTTTTGCCCACTGGAATAAAGCTTGAGGGGTGAGTATGTGATGTTTTTGAGAACATTGCAAGCTAGAACTAACTGTAAGTTTCTTTATATTCGCCTCCATGCCATCACCCGCACCTTTGCCGCAGGGTGTACCACGAAAGTGCCATTTTGCTATAATACTGAAATCATCTTTATAGGCGTGGAGATAAGCAAAGCTGCTATTATTCTTGAAATTTTGCCCTGCACCATCAGTGTAATTATAGATCTTCTTCGACCAAGATGATTTATCAGATAATCTACTATAATCTTCTGATATTCATGAGCAGCCATTGTGTCATGAGCTAAGTTGTCACATATTATCGCGATACTTTTGTGTTTCATCTATTCACCATCTTTAAAATGAATCACGACAGTAAGGATTGTAGCTTGGTCGTTATTCCAGTGGAACGATTGCGCTGAATTCTGAGCTACGAAGACATAATTCTCTGCAAAATCGAAACAAATCAAAAACTCACCTGGCAATAAATTTTTTCTTAGGTTCTTCGGAAACGATAATTTCTCCTTTGAAACGAAGTAGTCTGTTTCTACTCGTAATTTTAACAACCGTTCACAGAGATTATACAAGAATTCAGCCGTATTCATTACCAAAGTCTGCAGAGAACACCTGTCGATTTGTAGCCAAATTTCGAATCTCACTTCATCGATTCCATGATCATCGAAAGCATTTGTCAAATTTTCATTCAAATTCACAGTACATGGACAAATTTTTAGATTCTCCTAGATGACAGGAATTCGAAGATTAAGAGCGTACAATAGCTTCCAGACAATCGTGATAATTCTTTAAAATCATGTCAGCATCCTCTGTCATACCAAATACTTTCATTAGTTTTCTGCGTCCCCAAGATCTTGGCGCAAGTGAAAGGAATTGAAATTTTTTTGATTATCTTGAGAGACTTCGGATATAAATACTCGTTGTTCAAACAATCTTTATTTGCTTGAACAGTTATTTCTTCACATTTTATTGCAAATGATTGGTGTTCTCATAATGACATGAACTAATAAGGCAGTCTAAAAAATCAACACAATCGATTCTTTGGCTGTTTCTTAGAAAAAAATGTTTGAACAAATAGAAATTGTTTAAAAAATTATAAGTAAGTAATACCAAGTGTCAAAATGAGAGGAGCTAATAAAATTTGTTCCCAAATTTCCATAGAACTATACACTCTCAGGCACATTTTGCGAACGCGCGAGTTGAAGGCTTTCGTCAATCAGTGCCAATTTTTCTTCACTTCTTCGGGGTCCTTATACACTACTTTTCCATGTAGTTCCAATTTTGATTCCCATAATTTGGATTTTTAACCCTCACTATTGAGCAGTTCCAAGATTTCTAGTTAAAAAATATAAACCGACACTGTAACTCCCAATGCTTCTAATTGAAACTATTTCTTCCTTTCAACTCACATTAATAACAAATGTTGAAAATAAAATATATTTTTCTTCTAATTTAATAGATAATTGGAAATGAAAAATTCGCCGCCCCTTCATTTGAATGTTCAAAATACCATATTCACCCCCCTTCCTCCACTCAATAAAAATGTTGAAAAGAAAAAATTGCCTTATATACTTTAGAAATATGTACATGAAAATAAAAATTTCCTCTCTTTCAATTTGATAAAATCTCTAAAAAATGTTCTTCTCCCAATTCCCAAAAAAAATTAGACCAAACCTACTTCCCGTCCAACTCTATGAAACCTTAAAAACATAAAAAAATGTCCCTATTCCAATTCAGAAGAAAAACATTGGAAATAAAAAGTTCTCCTCTTCAACTCAATGAAAATGGCAAATAGAAAACTTACGCTTTTTCAAATTTATGTAATATTTAAAATCAAATTTTCCTCCTTTCCAGCTTGATAAAAAACTTAAAAATAAAAAATGTCCCTCTGTCAATACAACAACAATTAAACACTAAAACCTTCTCGCTTCAAACTTAATGAAAGTGTTAAAAATACAAAATTTGCCCGCCTTTAAATCAATGCCAATTTAAAAGATAAAAAGGTTTCTCTTCCAATAAAGAAGAGATTTAAACCAAAATTCCGTTCCTCCCGACTCGAAGAAAATCTAAAAAACAAAAATGAGTCTCTCTTCCAATTCGGAGAAAAGATTAAAAGTAAAAAGTTCCCCGCTTCGTCTCACAAGGGGAAGGCCTCTTCTGCGACATTGACTTTTTGATGAGACTATCATCAATTGATAGTGCGTCAAAAATAATTAGACACGTGTTCCGGCTTCTTTGTAAGTGGGCCCTTGTTTAAGAATTATGAGCGTTTGAAAATCACGGTCGCCGCGACTGCCGAAGATCTACCGAGTCGCATGCTGTAGCTTTCATCAAGCTACGCCGGTTCAGCGGTAAAAGGACTGCCTGGCGACCACGCTGCCGCTAGTTCAAATCTTTTTGTCGATATATTTTTATTTTCCACTTTTTTATTTTTCACATTGTAAACATGTCAAATGATCATTATTTGATGCTCCCACGGCGATCAATTTTTTTTTCAAAATAATTAAATTATAGGGAAATGAATATTATGCAGAAATGTTATACACATCAGAAGCAACGTGTTTAATTTCATTGCGTGAAAAGAGCCAATTTCAAATGTTTCAAATGTTTCTACGACGATTGTCACCCACAAACATCTAAAGAACAATGAATCACGATTATATAAATAAATGAATCGAAAAGTGTCTGCATGATATTTATTTCCCAATAATTTAATTAGTTTTGAGAAATAAAATTTTTAATCGCCGGGGGAGCATCAAAAAATGATTATTTGACATGTTTACAATGCGAAAAATAAAAAAGAAAAAAATATAAAAATGTCGACAAAAAGATTTGAACCAGCGGCACCGTGGTCGCCAGGCAGTCCCTTTACTGCTGCGCTGGTGGCGCTTGGTGAGAGCTACCGCGCGCGACTCGGTAGACCTTCGGCAGCCGCGGCGATCGTGATTTTCAAACGCTCATAATAATTAAGCAAGGGTCCACTTACAAAGAAGCTGGGACACGTGTCTAATTATTTTTGACATACTATCGATTGATGATAGTCTCATCAAGAAGTCAATGTGGCAGAGGAGGCCTTCCCCTTGTCAATGAGAATGTTAATAAGGAAAATGATACTTCTTCCAATTTATAAAATATTGAAAACCAAAATTTTCTCTTTTCCAACTCGATAAAAATCTTAAAAATGTAAAAGACCCTCTGCCAATACAAAAAAAAATTAAAAACTGAAACCTTTTTGCTTTAAGCTCAATAAGAATGTTAAAAATATCAAATTTTCCCGCCTTTAATTCAATTATAATGTGAAAAACAAAAAAAATCCTCTTCCTATTCAGAAAAAATTGAAATCAATATTTCGTCCCTTCCAACTCGATAGAAATCCTAAGAACAATTTTCCCTTTTCCAATTAAGAGAAAAGATTGAAAATAAAAAGTTTCCCCCTTCTTCTCAATTAAAATGTTAGAAAGGGAGATTATTCTTCTTCCGAATTATGAAATACTTAAAACCAAAATGTTTTTTTTAAAATCGATAAAAATCTTAAAAATGTGAAATGTCCCTCTGTCAATTAAACAAAAATTAATAACTAAAACTTCCTCGTTTCAAACTCAACAAAAATTTCGAAAATACTAGACTTACCCGCCTTCAACTCAATAATGATGTGAAAAACAAAAAGGTTTCTCTTTCTATTCGAAAAACAATCGGATATCAAAATTTTTTCCCTTCTTTTTAAAACTAGAATTGTCAAATTCAAAACGTTTTCTTCATACTTAAGTCCTTCAAAGTTAAGTTATTTTAATTTTAAGTTATCTCAAATTAACAATTGTTCATTTGTTATTTATAAATGAAAATTCAACAATTTCACTTGCAAACTAAACATTTGAAAATGGAACAATTAAAACTTTAATGTTTAAGGCTTAGTTTCAGTACTCTGAAATCTTAACGATTCGAGGCCTTCCATTTCAAAAAATTAATATTTGACTTATAATTGCTAATTCTAATTGAATAAAAGCGTTCAATTATGATCCTATTATTCCGAACATTTGAAAATTGAAAATAGTTAATGAAGCTTTAATCGGCTGCTCACATTTGCTCAACTATCAAGGCTTTCCAATTGAAACAGTTCAATTTTCACGGTTAAAATCTGTAAATTGTTTGATTTTGAACAGATGCGGAATCGTCTTGTAAAATCAATTATTGTTCAGTTTTTAATGCCCCAACTACAGTTTAGTCTTCAAAATCATTGATTAATTTATATTCTCAGTTGATCAACTCAAAATGTTTCTAATGAGAAATTTTCAATTTCAAACGCTTTCGACTTCTGATTGTTTAAGTCTAGAAACCTGCATTTTAAAATTCTTAAAATTGAAAATGTACGACTTAATCTGAAATGAGGACCTAAAATGTAAAATCCTTGAAGTAAAATGATTTAGAATTACGTTTTGCAAACTAAATGGTTTCATAATTGAAAAAGTCAACAATCGAACTTAACATTTTATAAAAGCTGATATTAAACTTATTTTTAACTGCATTAGAATATAACACATGGTATTATTATTATAAAAATTATATCTCAGACTCAAGATGGTTACAGCCCAATATGTCGAAAGCACTTTTTGAGTTGGATATTTGTACCAA
>JAUMHM010108226.1:0-21897 GCA_032362435.1 Melikaiella ostensackeni
GTGTTAAGCATCTTATTACTGTTTTGCAGACGTTTTCTAGGTTCCGTCGATTCATACCGAATTTCTCGGATATTGCACGACCATTAACTAAGCTGACCAAAAACAATACCAAGTTGGAATGTGTTAGTGAGCAGCAACATGCCTTCGCACAACTAAAGGTGGCCCTGACCACCGCGCCGATTCTGAGACAGGCTGAACACAAACTTCCATACATGCTTCGCACCGACGGATAAGAGGATAAGAGACCCGTGGAATACGCCAGCCGACTACTCGCCTCAGCTGAGCGAAACTACAATACTACCGAGATGGAAGCGCTTGTAGTCGTCTGGTCTGTCGGCAAGTTCTGTGGATACATTAAGGACGCTGACGTCACAGTGAGCACCGATCACCAGGCACTTCGTTGGTTAATGACTTTGAAGACACCTACAGGACGGTTGGCTCTGTGAGCACTTATGTTGCAACCAGTCAGTTTAAAAATTATTCATAACCCAGGAAAATGTAACGTTCTCGCTGACACACCTCTCACGTCCACCGTGTGGACAGGAAGATCAGGATACATGTGGGATATGCTCGATCAGTATCGACCTCCCAAAAAGGACGGTCCATACCAGATACTTAGCAAGGTATCCGAAAAATCTTACTGAGTCGCAGAAATGAACTCTAAAACACCTTTGGCAACTTACCACACCAAAGATTTGATTCCCTATCAAACGACTGAAGAACAAGACTTGCCCGCGCGTGTACGACCAATTCGGCGTCGGGAACGACCAAAGAAAGACCCGTAGTCGCCAACAAATAGTTCATTGGATTTAATACGAGGACGTTTCTTTGATCCAGAGGGGGAGACTGTTACGCGGAACCCCAGAAGCTCCCCTTACCAAGGCAGGCCCTTATACGATCCTGGGTCTATCCCCCACCACCACCACCACCACCACGGAGAGCGCTTTGTGAGAGGACGACAACGCGGTGGCAGTCGACGCACAACCACTGACGCGTGCGTTTTTGTCTGATTTGAATTCAATGTCTAACCCTATTTCGATTCCATTTTCTTTTTCTTTTAAAATATTGACTGTGTACTGTAAACTTTTGGTCTTAAAACAAAAAACCCAATTCGTATAAGTAAACCCTGGTGCTATACCAGTATATATCGTTAATGTAGAAAGATTGTTTAATCTATAATTTGTACATACAGGTACTCAAGACAAGTTTTCCTCGAACCCATTATCGAAATTATACAACAAGATTCTCTATCAAAGAATAGGATGAAACGCACTTTTGCAAAATTTCATTAAATACATGGTTTTACATATATACAAATTATAGATTGAAAATAGAGTCGCGTAATTGAATACATTTTCTTCACTTCAAACAAGTAAATTTAGATTCTCTTCAAAAATCTCGATTCCTTAATTTGACCAGGTGCTAGCTTCGTCTAACTGAAACATTTCATTAGGAGAGTTTTCAAATGGACTTGATATCTAGTGAAAATTTTGATTAAAATTTTTCAATAGAGTAGAAAAATTGTGCTTTTTACAGCGATTTAACTTTTTAATTGTAAAGTAATCGTTACAAACCAAGGAATTAGTCTTCAAAAGTAGGGTAACTTTGAACAAGCATATTTTCGATATCATCAATATTCATTAAAATTTTTTAAATATCCCTCCTACCTTATTTTTTTACGAATTCAAACATACTACATAATTAATAGTTATTAACAATATTTTCAGAAAAAATAGCCGCGAGAAATAGAAATAAAGTTTGAAATGTTTCAAATGCTCTATTTCAATTTTCGTCTGATCGAAACATTTTATTGGGATAGCTTCCAAATATACTTGATATCTAGTGAAAATTGAGATTCAAATTCTTCAATACAGTAGAAAATTGTGTCTCTTCTAGCGATTTAACTTTTTGATTGTAACATGATTTTTACAAACCGAGGAATTAGTCTTGAAAAGTAGGGTAATTTTCAACAAGTATATTTTCGATATTATCAATATTCATTAAAATTTGAAAAATATCTCTCCTACCTTATTCTCTCACGAATCCAAACATACCACATAATTAATAGTTCTTAACAATACCTTCAGAGAAAATAGCCGCGAGAAATAGAAATAAGGTTCAAAATGTTTAAAATGCTCTATTTCAATTTTTGTCTAATCGAAACATTTCATTGGTATAGCTTCCAAATATACTTGATATCTAGTAAAAGTTTGGATTTGAATTTCTAAATATACTAGAAAAATTTCATTTTTTACATCGATTTAACTTCTTTATTGTAACGGAATTGTTACAAACCAAGGATTTAGTATTCAAAAGTAAGGTAACTTTGAAGAAGCATATTTTCGATATCAATATTCATTAAAATTTGAAATTTTTTCGATTGAAAATTGAACTGTTTTTAGGTTGAAATATCAACTATTAGGGTTCTCGCAAAGAAATCAGGATCAAACCCCTATTCCTTTCCAACCACTCGTTAGGAGCCGAAAGGCACCCCTGTAACTGGTCACAGAAATAATGTAGTTCAAAACCCTATCACTTTCCAACGTCTCGTTGGGGGGGGGGCGGAAAAGCATCCCTGTGACTGGCAACAGAAATAATGTAGTTCAAAACCCTACCCCTTTTCAACGTCTCGTTGGGGGCAAGAAGGGATCCCTGTGACTGATAGTATAATTAATGTTGTTCAAACCCCTACCTCTTTCCAACGTCTCGTTTGAAAGCGGGAAAGCATTCCTGTGAGCGGTCACAGAAATAATGTAGTTCAAAACCACACCCCTTTCCAACGTCTCGTTGAGGGCGGAAAGGCACCCCTGTGATTTGTCATAGCAATTGTGTTCTTCAAACCCCTACCTCTTTCCAACATCTCGTTGAGAGCGTAAAGGCACCCATGTGACTGGTCATATAAATAATTTGGTTCAAACCTTTACCTCTTTCCAACGTGTCGTTGGGGGGCGAAAGGCACCCATGTTACTGGTAATAGAAATAATGTTGTTCAAACCCCTACTCCTTTCGAACGTCTCACGAAAGGCGGGAAGGAACTCCTGTGAATGGTCACAGAAATAATGTAGTTGAAAACCCTATCCCTTGCCAACGTCTCCTTGGGGGGGGGGGGAATACATCCCTGTGACTGGTCATAGAATTAATCTTGTTCAAACTCCTACCCCTTTTCAACGTCTCGTTTGGGGCGGGGAGGCAACCCTGTGACTGGTCATAGAAATAATGTTGTTTAAACGCCTACCTCTTTCCAACATCTCGTTGGGAGCGGGAAGGCACTTCTGTGACTGGTGATAGAAATAATGTTGTTCAAACCCGTCTCCAACGTCTCGTTGGTGGCGGAAAGGAACCCCCGTGACTGGTCATAGAAATATTGTTTTTCAAAACCCTACCCCTTTTCAACGTCTCGTCATGGGTCGGAAAGGCACCCCTGAGATCTTTTTTTAGAATATTTGTTTTCATAATGATGAAGGATTAAAAATTTTTCAAGAATAATAATTGTTTCGCCATTTGTAGCTGCACTAAAGCAATGTCGTGGCATTCCACAACTTAGTGAAGCCCAATTCGATTTGGAGATGCAGAATGCATTGATATTTGTGAAACAACGAGTACGAGATTCCAAACGCCAAATCAACGGTGAAGAACATGACACCGTCAGACATCCCAGACATGACATGTAGCCTGATCTACATCACAGACATCTCACGGAGCCTGATCTAAATCGCAGGAATCGCATACACACTAATCTACGTGGCACAGATCCCATGAAGCCTGATCTACATCATAGAGACACATGATGAACAAAAATTTACCAAGATTTGGATTTTAATGCTAATTTAAACAAGACCAAAGAAAAACAAGAAAGAAGAAAGGAGGACAAAGATAGCATGAGGTTCATCTTTGTCACCTTCGTCAGTTTTGCCATGCTGATGACTACGACGATAAAACTTGTTCCCTGTGAAAAATGCAGTCAGTATGGAAACAGTGCCTTTGGTAGCGCCTGTGTTCGATGCTTGTATTTTTTCTCAAAGAGAATAGTACGTCTCACATAATCATCAGTATCATCATCCGCTCCGAAGTACCTGACCTGCGACAGTTTCTGGATGGAGAATACGCTTAACGACTTCACCTACAGTGACAAAAGGTGTTGCAAAAAACACAAAACTTTTGCCGTCCTGCTGCCTAGCCCCCAATTTCCTAACCTCTTCATTGAGAAAGTCTCTCGTGAGAATGAGGGGAGGAACGTTTTCTTTTTTAAAGTCGATGTTAATTCCAGCTCGCTGGCAACCGTAGATGCCATTTGCCAGAACAATATATTTGGCAAAACGAACAGATTCTTCATCATCCATATAGAGGACACCCCCGTGCCTACTTTCATCGGAAAAAATGTCCAAAACATGTGGGAGCACTATGCAGGAAGAGTGTGTTTACGTTTACAGAGACGAGTGTAATCCCCTTTTACATAGGTAGACAAGTTCCATGTTTTGTACATGCCATCGAACGATTTTAGGCGGCCAGTCGAGTCTTGGCGAAGAGAGTACATTACGGAGCCAGGTACAGGTTCAAAAGCCACACTATTACGAACCAACATTTCGTTGTAAAAAGCCTCAGCAACGGATCTTCGTGACGGCAAAGATATTTCGTTGCAAGACTTAATTATCTCGATAGCCCGTCCTATGGGTTTAGTGTGCTTTTCTTTCGAAATAGTCGCGTAACTATTGTCTGTGCCACCGAGCAGAACCACCATCGACAGACCCGCGATTTAATTAGTGGGAAAAAGGAAAGTTCTTTATTCTCTCCATCCAGGCATCCGCAAAGTTCTCTGGGCTAAGCCAAGTTATCAAAATGTCTGGAAAATGTAAATCAAGATTGCACTCAGACGCATATTGCTCCCCTTCGCAATAGTCTGAAGATGAACAGTCATTTCCGACGCATAATTTACCTCAAGAGAGGCAAGCTGCGTCAGACTATCATTTAAGTGGCCGTTAAAATGACCATTCTTTCACTGTGTTACTTAAAATAAAAGTGCGTCCTACATTGGCACGCCAAGAAGTTGGGGCAGGTGGTATTCGGGAAATCTAACTTCAGTTAAATGAGTGCAATGCGAATCAGGGAAAATTAACGAGTACCAATGTAATTGAATTTAACAAATTCAATAATTTTTGTATTAATTTTCTTCAAATAAATACTAAAATTTCAGTTTTCAGGTAGACAGCAGTGAGCTCTCTCTTATTCAATCCGACGAAAATCTGAAAGACGTCAGAACCATCAGCGTCCATTGTTAATAAACATGGGTAGTTTATTGTTTTGTCCTTAGGTTCGCCAACATCATATTCTCACTGGCTTCGACACGATCGGTAAGACACATGATAAGTTTTGCAGCCAACAAAACTGCTTTAACTATCCCCCTTTTACATAAATAGTAGAACACCCCAATATCGTCGCGACTAGTGTCATCGTGGTGCCGCTAATTCGGGTGCATTTTTTATTCGATTATTACATAAAAAATAGAATTTTTTCCGAAAAAACGGCCTGGCCCGCAAATCTTGTTACTCTTAAGATTATGTATGCAAAAAACTAGACAAAATGGCTTCTTCGTTTGGACTCAGTTTTACATTTAGGATATGACCACGATTTCGAAAGCCCTCTAGGATAGTGTGCGAGAGCTATCCAGCGATAGTCTTTCCTCCCAACTGACATCTGATTTAGCCAGTAAGCTAGTCCGCCACGCCACGTATACAAAACGCACACACATTTCGTACCCTATTTTCAAGACAAACGATGCAAACAAAAATGATGGGGATATAATTTTTGGAACCCAAAAAAGGAACTAGGGCATCAAATCAACGCAACAAAATGTTTCTACAGGCAGAGAATACATTGAGAATTATTGCGCTGCAGCAGCCTATGTCTTACGTGAAAGATTGCTTGGGGATTTGCATTGCCAGAACGAATTTGCAAAATGCACTCACTGTTATAAAGAAATAGCCAGAAAACGACAAGTCATTTCTCTTTCTTATCCGATTTTCAGTCAAACTATTTTCCAAAACACGCTCCATCAGGAAATAGCAACTTCTCTGGCAAATTGTAGAGAAGAAGGCTATGAAGGGAACTCAGAATACAGAATTACTAACGCAGGTAGATTAATAATATCAAATAATGTTTTATCTTTCCATTGTCTTTCTGAGAAAGGAAAGCCCTGTTCACTTCTGACACATATTTTATGTCATCTATTTCATACTATAGCCACTGGTATTTTCTCACCACTGCATTAGAAAAAGCTCTCATTCTGCGCATTATTCGCGCATAATTTATTACTTTTTTCAGAGACATCAACTTCTTGGAAGTGCAAGAATTCGGTCACCACAATCTTCGATGACAGTACAACTGGAAAATCTCCCCCCACAATTGACTGTACTGGATCATGTTTAATCGTTAAGAGGCATAGTGGATTGTAAACCTCAAGAATCAGCAAAAAGTATATAAATAATTAAAACTCGATTGGTCATTACACAGAAATTGCGTTAAGAAGAACTGAGGAGTGGATAAAATGTGACGACTGGCCTAACCGCAATAATCAGTTAAAGAAACCGAAGAGAAGCAATGAAAACTTCCAGCAGTACCGCACTTTTTGTTATATTCGTTATAATATATATCTTAATGTATATATTTAAGCACAAGAAAAACCGAACCTTCTCTCAAAGGTGGGTATAGTTTATTCTACATTCAAGTACAGAACCCCAAAATAATTCAAGAATAATCCTAGCGTCCGTTAAATTGAAATAATTTACGTAGAACAAGATGTCTGCATGATCAACGATAGAGTTGGTACACTAAAAGGAAAACATAATCACTTGAAAAAGCGGATAATAGTATGCAAAGCTCAATTATTTATTTCTTAGTGAGAATTGTAAATTACAGTAAAGTAAATTTGATTGAAAAGTACGTTACAGGTGGTGAATTTTGAGGGTTATTGCAGTATATTTTCATGTTAAGGATATAGATTTGAGCCTCCGAAAAGTATCATAGGCTTTATAGCCTAAGGACTAAATTTTGAAGCTGCTAAAATATATTCAAGTATTAGAAGGATTACTTGGAATTCTTCGAAGGTGAAATTCTAAGATTTTATTGGATTTTCCGAAGAAGAATTTGTAATTAAAATTTCTTTTATTGGTCTCAGATTCTTGCAAGTTTATTTACTGTTGACAGAAAGATAGATGCAGAGATATTCAGACGTATGAAAGAGGGTAGAAAGATTATTGGCAGTGTACAAGCTATTACTGAATGTAAAAATGTATCGAATAAAGTCAAAATTGCAATATATACTCGCAACTCTCAGCTTGCGCCCACTGTGCTGTATTGTAGCGAGACCCGGACGTATCATGAAAAGGATAGGAGTAAAGTGAACGCGGTTGACATGCAGTTTCTGCGGAATATGAGTGGTAAAACGCTAATGAACAGAGTTAGTAATAATTGGATTCTCAAAGAATGTCATGTTGAAAAAACATTGTTTGACAAAAGTGAAAGAAATTTGCTGAGATGGTTTGGTTATGTTGAGAGAATCAATAAAGGACGTTTAACGAATAAACTATGTGAGAGGTAGCGTACACAGAGGTACACCTAAGAAAGAATGCTTGAAATGTGTGAATGAGACTCTGAAACGATGTATGGAGGACGATTATTTACAAGAAGGAGAGTGATGCTTGAATCGAGAGATTTTGAATACTAATGGGCCAAAGTAAAGTGATTTTCCTGGTGGATTAGTATAATGGTGTTGTGAAGCTCTTCACTTGGGGTGATTTCTAGAGAGATTGATCAGCGACTCGTGTCGGGCCGATATTGTGGGACGATTGTGTTGTTTGAATGAACAACACGCGACTTCTAGATTGATCTGAGACCTATTCCTCCTCTTACACATCCCTTACTTACCCATACAAGCTGTAGGTCCCATCATGCACTTGGCTGCCACTCAGCTCGTGGATGGTGGGGTAAAAATTATAGCAGGCTCCTCCATATGTCAAATCATGCATATCACTCTCATCAGGCCACTTGATTGCATTACCAAAATGCATCCGTATCTGATGATAAAAAACCGGGATCGCCCTGTGTAGAATATTCAGTTTGGCACAAATATTCAACTCAAAAAGTGCCTCTGACACATTGGGCTATAACCATCTTAAGTCTGAAGCGGTAGTTGTTTGACCACTTTTTCTGAATAAATGAATATATATATATATGAATGAAGAAATTGGTCAGCCACCGCAGGGTCCCCCTGAAAGCGACTGCCATCCATGAAAATGACACTGGCTCCCAGTAGAACCGCGGTAAATCACACCCATGGCCACGCCTCACAACCGTAAGATGGGCGGCCACATGGTACGGTGAAATAACAATGAAGGGCCGGCGAAACCCTCGTGAGTCCTAAAGACACGAAGCGACCCAAGAATGACAGCTCTTTGTATCCATCTCGCAAGTGCTTTGGCATTTTTCTGGCACGCGGGGATGGCTTCGAGGTTACAAATCAGTGATGGCTTCGCACCTTCGAAAGCACTGACGACAAGGACATTCACTCAAGCCGGATATTCTTTGTACACTCCTGGCAGCTCCCGTATAAGGTCTCGATTCCCCTGCCCCTTTTCCTTCTCCTTGACTATAATGTTGGCGTCGGCTGGAGCCGAGAATTCGATAACAAACATCGCTTGTTTCTCTCTGTCGTGGAGTACGATATCAGGCCTTGAGTGTGCAATGTTCAGCCTGAAGTCGAAGTTCCAGTAAATTTTGCACAACTCGTTTTGGAAAATTGACTCTATCTCTCTGGGAGCGTTTGGCAGAGCAGGATCGCATTTAACACCATAAGAGCGACAATATTTTTTTATACCTTGCAAGACTTAGGATTATTTGAATGTATAGTCTGAATCTCGGCTCCAAAGCAACACTTTCGGTATTATATTTCCGGATTGAAAAAGTACTGACAAAAAACTGGACGTGTGTATCCGAGGGTGCAACCGGAATTTGTGCATATTATTAAGGTCACAAGATCTTTTTATACTTTGCAAGAATTAGGATTGTTTGGATGTATAGTCTGAACCTCGGCTCCAAAGTGACACGTCCGGTACTGCATTTCCTTATTGAAAAATTACTGACAAAAAAGTGGACGTAGGTACTCAAGCATGCAACCGTAATTTGTGAATATTATTGAAGTCACGAGATTTTCATACTCTGTAAGACTCGGGAATGTTCAAAAATATAGTCAGATGCTCGGCTCGAAAGCGACACTTTCCGTACTGTATTTCCTCAGTGAAAAAGTACTGACAAAAAATTGATTGTAGGTATCCGAACATGGCAACCGGAAATTGTTCATATTAATAAAGCCACAAGATTTTTTATGCTTTGCAAGACTAAGGATTATTTGGATGTATATTCTGAACCTCGGCTCTAAGGCGACATTTTCGGTATTGTATTTCCGTATTGAAAAAGTACTGACAAAAAATTTGACGTAGATACCCAAGCATGCAACCGAAATTTGTGCATATTATTGAAGTCACGACATTTTCATACTCTGTAAGATCTGTGATTGTTTGAAAATATATTTAGAACCTCGACTACAAAGCGACACTTTCAGAACTGGATTTCCTTCTTGAAAAAGTACTGACAAAAAATTGATCGTAGGTATCCGTGCATGGCAACAGGAATTTGTGCATATTAATAAAGTCAACAGATTTTTTTATACTTTGCAAGACTTAGGATTGTTTGGATGTGTAGTCTGAACATCGGCTCCAAAGCGACACTTTCGGTATTGTATTTCCTTATTGAAAAAGTACTGACAAGAAACTGGACGTGAGTATCCGAGCACGCAATCAGAATTTTTTCATATTATTAAAGTCATAAAATTTGTTTATATTTTGCAAAACTTAGGATGGTTTGAAAATATGGTAAGAACCTCGACTATAAAGCGACACTTTCTGTACTGTACTTCCTTAGTGAGAAAGTACTGACAAAAAATTGATTGTAGGTATCCCAGCATGGCAATCGGAATTTATGCATATTAATTAAGTCACAAGACTTTTTCATGCTTTGCAAGACTTAGGATTGTTTGGATGTATAGTCTGAACCTCGGCTCCAAGGCGACACGTTCGGTATTGTATTCCCCTTATTGAAAAAGTACTGATAAAAAACTGGACGTGAGTATTCGAGCATGAAACCGGAATTTGTGCATATTATTGAAGTCACAAGATCTTTTTATACTTTGCAAGACTTAAGACTGTTTGGATGTATGGTCTGAACCACGTCTCCAAAGTGACACGTTCAATACTGTATTTCCTTATTGAAAAATTACTGACAAAAAACTGGACGTAGGTACCCAAGCAAGCAACCGTAATTTGTGCATATTATTGAGGTCACAAGATCTTTTTATACTTTGCCAGACTTAGGCTTGTTTGCATGTATAGTCAAAACCTCGGCTCCAAAAGCAACACTTTCGGTACTGTACTTCCTTATTGAAAAAGTACTGGTGAAAAACTGAACTTAGGTTTCCGAGCATGCAACCGGAATTTGTGTATATTATTGAAGTCACAAGATCTTTTTATATATTGCAAGACTTAGTATTGTTTGGAGGTATAGTCTGAACCTCGGCTCCAAAGTGACACGTTCGCTACTGTATTTCCTCATTGAAAAATTACTAACAAAAAAATGGACATAGTTACCCAAGCATGCAACCGTAATTTGTACATATTATTGAAGTCACGAGACTTTTTTATACTCTGTAAGACTGAGGATTGTTTGAAAATATAGTCAGAACCTCGGCTGCAAAGCGACACTTTCCGTACTGTATTTCCTTAGTGAAAAAGTACTGACAAAAAAGTGGACGTAGCTACCCATGCATGCGACCGGAATATGTGAATATTATTGAAGTAACGAAATTTTCATACTCTGTAAGACTCGGGATTGTTTGAAAACATAGTCAGATTCTCGGCTCCAAAGCGACACTTCCAGTACTGTACTTCCTATTTGAAAGAGTACTGACACAAAATTGAATGTAGATATCCGAGCCTGCAACCGGAGTTTGTGCATATTAATAAAGTAACAAGATTTTTTTATACTTTGCAAGACTTAGGATTGTTTGGATGTATAGTCAGAACTGCCGAAAACAGGACGTAGGGACCCACGCATGCAACCGGAATTTGTGCATATATTCAAAGTAACAAAATTTGTTTATATTATGCAAAACTTAGGATTGTTTGAATGTATCGTCTGAACCTCGGCTCTAATACGACACTTTCGGTATCGTATTTCCGTATTGAAAAAGTACTGACAAAAAATTGAACGTAGGCATCCAAGCATGCAACCGGAATTTGTGCATATTATTGAAGTCACGAGATTTTCATACTCTGTACAACATGGGATTGATTGAAAATACATTCAGAACCTCGACTACAAAGCGACAATTTCGGAACTGTATTTCCTTATTGAAAAAGTACTGACAGAAAAATTGATCGTAGGTATCCGTGCATGGCAACAGGAATTTGCGCATATTAATAAAGTCACCAGATTTTTTTGTACTTTGCAAGACTTAAGATTGTTTGGATGTGTAGTCTGAACATCGGCTCCAAAGCGACACTCTCGGTATTGTATTTCCTTATTGAAAAAGTACTGACAAAAAAACTGGACATGAGTTTCCGAGCATAAAACCGCAATTAGTGCATATTATTTAGGTCACAATATCTTTTAATACTTTGCAGTCTTAGGATTTTTTGGATGTATAGTCTGAACCTCGGCTCCAAATCGACACATTCGGTATTGTATTTCCTTAATGAAAAAGTACTAACAAAGAACTGGACGTGAGTATCCGAGCATGAAACCGGAATTTGTGCATATTATTGAAATCACAAGACTTTTTTATACTCTGTAAGACTGAGGATTGTTTGAAAATATAGTCAGAACCTTGGCTCCAAACGCGACACTTTCGGTACTGTATTTCTGTATTGAAAAAGTACTGCCAAAAACTGGACGTAGGGACCCAAGCATGCAACCGGATTTTGTGCATATTTTCAAAGTAACAAAATTGGTTTATATTTTGCAAAACTTAGGATTGTTTGAATGTATCGTCCGAACCTCGGGTCCAAAGCGACACTTTCCGTACTGTATTTCCTTAGTGAAAAAGTACTGACAAAAAATTGATTGTGAATATCCGAGCCTGCAACCGGAATTTGTGCATATTATGGAAGTCGCAAGATTTTTTTATACTTTGCAAGACTAAGATTGTTTGGATGTATAGTCTGAACCTCGGATCCAAAGCGACACTTTCGGTAGTGTATTCCCTTATTGAAAAAGTACCGAAAAAAACTGGACGTGAGTACCCGAGCATTAAACCGGAATTTGTGCATATTAATAAAGTCACAAAAATTTTTTATACTTTGCAAGACTTAGGATTGTTTGGATGTAAAGTCTGAACCTCGGCTCCGAATCGACACTTTCCGTATTGTATTATCTTATTGGAAAAGTACTGACAAGAAACTGGACGTAAGTATCCGAGCATGAAACCGAAATTTGTCCATATTATTGAAGTCACAAGATCTTTTTATACTTTGCAAGACTCAGGATTGTTTGGATGTATGGTCTAAACCTCGTCTCCGAAGTGACACGTTGGATACTGTATTTACTTATTGAAAAATTACTGACAAAAAACTGGATGTAGGTAACCAAGCATGCAACCGGAATTTGTGCATATTAATAAAGTCACAAGATTTTTTTATGCTATGCAAGACTTAGGATTGTTTGCATGTATAGTCTGAACCTAGGCTCTAAGGCGACATTTTCGGTGCTGTATTTTTGTATTGAAAAAGTACTGCCAAGAACTGGACATAGGGACCCACGCATGCAACCGGAATTTGTGCATATTATCAAAGTAACAAAATTTGTTCATATTTTGCAAAACTTAGGATTGTTTGAATGTATCGTCTGAACCTCGGCTCTAATACGACACTTTCGGCATCGTATTTTCGTATTGAAAAAGTACTGACGAAAAATTGATCGTAGGCACCCAAGCATGCAACCGTGATTTGTGCATATTATTGAAGTCACAAGACTTTTTTATACTCTGTAAGACTAAGGATTGTTTAAAAACATAGTCAAAACCTCGGCTCCAAAAGCAACACTTTCGGTACTGTATTTCTGTAATGAAAAAGTACTGCCAAAAACTGGACGTAGAGACCAAAGCATGCAACCGGAATTTGTGCATATTTTCAAAGTAACAAAATTTGTTTATATTTTGCAAAACTTAGGATTGTTTGATTAGGTTTGTTTGAATGTATCGTCTGAACCTCGGCTCCAAAGCGACACTTTCGGTATTGTATTCCCTTATTGGAAAAGTACTGACAAAAAGCTGGTCGTGAGTATCCGAGCATGAAACCGGAAATTTCGCATATTGATAAAGTCACAAGATTTTTTTATACTTTGCAAGACGTAGGATTGTTTGGGTATATAGTCTGAACATCGGCTCCAAAGCGAAACGTTCGGTATTGTATTTCTTTAATGAAAAAGTACTGACAAAATCTGGACGTGAGTATCCGAGCATGAAGCCGGAATTTTTGCATATTAATAGAGTCACACGATTTTTGTATACTTTGCAATACTTAGGATTCTTTGGATGTACAGTTTGAACCTCGGCTCCAAAGTGACAAGTTCGGTAGTGTATTTCCTCATTGAAAAATTACTAACAAAAAAATGGACATAGTTACCCATGCATCCAACTATAATTTGTGCATATTATTGAAGTCACGAGACCTTTTTATACTCTAAGACTTAGGATTGTTTCAAAATATAGTCCGAACCTCGGTTCCAAAGCGACACTTACCGTACTGTATTTCCTTAGTGAAAAAGTACTCACAAAAAACTGTACGTAGGTACCCAAGCATGCGACCGGAATATGTGAATATTATTGAAGTCACGAAATTTTTATACTCTGTAAGACTCGGGATTGTTTGAAAACATAGTCAGATTCTGGCTCCAAAGCGACACTTCCAGTACTGTATTTCCCATTTGAAAGAGTACTGACACAAAATTGAAAGTAGATATCCGAGCCTGCAACCGGAATTTGTGCATATTAATAGTCACAAGATTTTTTCATACTTTCCAAGACTTACGATTGTTTGGATGTATAGTCAGAACTGCCAAAAACTGGACGTAGAGACCCACGCATGCAACCGTAATTTGTGCATATTATTGGACTCGCGAGACTTTTTTATACTCTGTAAGACTGAGGATTGTTTGAAAATATAGTCAGAACCTCGTCTCCAAAGCGACACGTATGGTATTGTATTCCCTTATTGAAAAAGTACTGACAAAAAACTGGACGTGAGTATCTGAGCATGAAACCGGAATTTGTGCATATTATTGAAGTCACAAGATCTTTTTATACTTTGCAAGACTTAGGATTGTTTGGATGTATGGTCTGAACCTCGGCTCCAAAGTGACACGTGCGGTACTGTATTTCCTCATTGAAAAATTACTAACAAAAAAATGGACATAGTTACCCATGCATCCAAGCATAATTTGCGAATATTATTGAAGTCACAAAAATTTCGTACTCTGTAAGACTCGGGATTGTTTGAAAATATAGTCAGATTCTCGGCTGTCAAATGAAATCCTATGTCCTGTCTCGATCTGATGCTCAGCTAGTGCTGATTGCGTGAAATGTTTCAGCCTAACTTTACTCTCATGTTCTTTTACATCATGTATACACCTACCATTCTAAATTTTCCTTTTGATGGACCAAGAGGATTGCAGATTTCCAACGCGTCTTGGAAAATAACTACTTGCGAAGCCGTCTTATTCTCTTGAAAAAATTTACTATTCTTGAAAAAGGACCCGTCTTCAAAATCGAACATTTTCCTCCGATGCTGTGGTTCTTTTGACTTTTCGCAGTATTCACTAATTTCGTCATTGCACAACATTAATCCTAAAGTATCTAAAATTGGTACGTAACTATAAAAATAACCGGTAGGATCACCATTATCAGCAATTATTTCATATTTCACTGGAAGAACAATATTCATGTGTTCCTTATAGTATTTTTTTCTACAGTACGCACTTCTCAAAACCCCGCATTTCGTATCCTGAGCCAGAGTGGTTCCTTCAAAACTTTTATTGAAACCTTTAACGACTGTTTCTGATCTTCTGACAGAGAATAATTGTCAAGACTGGAGTAAAATTTATCCTTACATATTGAGAAATCATGATATGTTTTCTCTATTGTTTCTTGTATAACAATTTCTGTACAATGGTGTTTTAAAGTTAAATTAAGAAATAGATTAGCTAAAAGTTCTGTAACATTGTCTACATCTTTTCCATATCAGCAACGACGGGATTTAAATTTGTTTCATCAGCAACATCTTGTTTGGACATTGCACTGAGACTATTATCATTAACATATTCTGAAGTGTTCGCAGCCTCTTGCGGTTGAATCAAAATTTATTACAAACATCTATAGACGAATGTTCAGATGTTTCATCATACATGGAAACTTCTTCGCAATCAGTTGCGTCGGAATGTGTTCTACAAACATGCACAGTGTAAGAATTTGCATTGTAAAATATTGTATTTACATGAGAACAATTGCTGAAGGGACATTTAATACCACTAAAAGAGTCTTTCAAATGACTTTGTATATGTTTATGAAGGTTTTTCGTACTTGTGACTCTAAAAGAACAATTTTCAACTGAACAAGAATAAACACGTCCATCGTTTTCTTTACTGTGCATCCTGTAGATGTGCCAAGGAAATCGCGAATACGTTGTGAAATTTTTATTGCATTCAGAATGCAAGCAAGATATATTTAAATTTGGTACACTTGACTCTTGCTCTCCTTAGTACCTTTAACTGCTTTTCATCGAATATCTGTGAGCAGGCTGCAATGAAATGAAAGGAGACATTTTTTCAAAACCTTATTCTCGGATTCCTGGGGTCGAATTAGGTCGAAAAACGTCAAAAAAATAAGATTCGAACATTTTCATCGTTATAAAGCTTTTATTATGAACAATATTGATATTTTATTTTCTACACATTCATTTCATTTTAACAGATGTGAAAATATGAAAATATACACACAGCTGTAAAACCGGTCTCTGCGGGTCTTTATTTTGAAGTTATATTACCGCAAGATATCTTATCACGATTGCTGATGATTTAGACGATCTAAAATTTAGACGTAGTAATTCAGATGCTTTTGCTTAGACGCATATTAGGCTGAAACATGATTGGACTGATGTTACTCTGAAGTCCTCTTCCCCTAGTCCTATTTCATTTCCAATGTTGAAAAAAATAAGATTTTCACTTTGATCTACAAAGAAAAAATATTTAAGAAGTAAATAATATATTTAATTAAGGACAAAAGTAATTAAAATCAACTTGAAATAATTTTGTTTCCGTTTTCCACATTTTTTAGATTTTACCGCGAAGTAGGATTTTACGCAATTTTAAAATTCCATCACGTGCATTGGATAATTTCCACTCCTTTCTGATAATTTTACATTTACATTTTGGCATTTTTCATATCGTATTGGATTTTCAAAAACGGTTGCGATTTTACCATGTTTGGGAAATTCCCAACGTTAAATGTGGGCTCGATTATTACCTACATTTAACGTAGGGTTATCGCAGAATTTAGGTTATGTTACAATGTGTAGCGTTGTAATTTTACAAGCTCGTGTAGAATCCCTAGCCTCAATATGGGAAAGAGACCACGCTCCGTGTGGTAGTATTACCGAAAATTTCATTCCGAATATTACAAACGCTTGTGAATCTCGTTTCCATTTTTTACAGTGTATAAAAGAGTCCATTTTCCGCCGAAGACACCCAACATAACCTCGAAATCAGAGAACTTGTGAGGTTTTAAAGGGACTTCGGTTGGTTCACTAGGCATTTCAGCAAATGACATCCTTCTAGTCATCCTCAGACACTTTTTCATTGGCTGAAACGCTGCGTGAAAAAACGCCGAACGCAGAAGTAGACCGAAAAACGCTGACATGGAATGGCACTCTTAGTGTTTTTTCTATAAAATAATCCATTTCCTCCAGCAATAACCCAACATAACCTCAAAATAATGGAACTTGTGAGTTTTCAAAGGGACTTAGTGATTCTTCTATAACAGGGTGTCTACTCAAATCATGAAAAAAATTTCCCTGTCAATTCCAGTTTTTTCCAGGTATTTCTAGACTTTTCCAGGTATAATTTTCTTGATAAGAAGACATTAAAATATTAAGTGCTTCATTCTTCAAAGCAATCGACCCTACACCCTTTCAAATTCAG
Organism: Melikaiella ostensackeni; assembly: GCA_032362435.1. Lineage (NCBI taxonomy): Eukaryota > Metazoa > Arthropoda > Insecta > Hymenoptera > Cynipidae > Melikaiella > Melikaiella ostensackeni. The sequence goes on from JAUMHM010108226.1 coordinate 17,296, forward strand.
AGCATAACATAATATTTGAATAACCCAAATTTATTATTCACTTGTGAATGGTTCAATTAAAATCGGAACATGTATACAATTAGGCGAGTTTATTATGAAATAATTTTTTTTCAGTACTTGCAAGTATCTAAATGGGTAAAATAATTGACTTTTTTGTTGAAAATTCAGGTTTTCGGGTTAAAAATTCCACTGTTTCGTAAAAAATTCGTATTTTTTGCTTAAATTTCAAACAGTTTAATAGAAAATTCAACTATTTGATCGAAAATTACCTTTTTGGTTGTAAATTTGTATTTTCGGGTTGAAAAGTCAACTTTTTTTTCAAAATTCGTCTGTTTGGTTTAAGAATTCATTTCTTTTGGTACAAATTTCATCTTTTTGGGTAAAAATTCAACTGTTTGATTGGAAAATAATGTGATTTGGTTGAGGATTAACTTCTCCGTTGAAAACTCATATTTTCGAGTTGAAACTTCGTATGTTTTCATGTAGGTACCTCGTTGAATATTCGTCTTTTTGCTTGAATTCAACTGTTTTTCATTTAAAATTTGGATCTTTTTGGATTGACATATCCACTATTACATTCTTCGTTGAGAATTCATCTTTTTTTGATGAAAATTCATCTGATTGGTAGATAATTTAATTGTTGTGGTGGAAATTCTTTTTTTTCGTTGAAAATTAATTTTTTAACTGAGAATTCAACTAATCACTTTTTAGTTAAAAATTTATGTATTTTTTTGAAAATTCCTCTTTTTGGTAGAAAATTATTCTTTCTGGTTAGAAAGGCAACTATTTGGTTGGAAATTCAACTGTTTGGCTGAAAATTAACTATCTTGTTGAAAATTCGTCTTTTTGGTTGAACTCAATTGTTTTTCATTCAAAATTTGAATCATTTTGGGTTGAAATACCAACTATCACATTTTTCGTTGAAAATTTATCCTTTTTGGTTGAAAATTCAACTACTTGGTTGAAAGAGGAACTACTTTGTTAATAATTCATTCTTTTTAGTTAAAGATTCATATTTTTGGTGGAAAATTCGTCTTTTTTTATAGAAAATTCAACTTTCTTGTCAAAAATTCGTCCTTTTGGTATGTAAATTCATTTATTTTAGTACAAATTTCATCTTTTTTGGTTAAAGATTCATCATTTCAGTTAAAAATTCGTTTTCTTTGGTAGAAAATTAATCATGTATTTCAATAATTAATTGATTAATATGTTCAGTTTAGGAAGTTTTGACAAATGATTATAGAATATTCTTAAATATATTATTGATCACCACCGAATGATTAAATAAATTAATAATACTCAAAACAATATGTAATCATTTCTTAAATTTGTTTCTAAAGTACATGAAGTTGAATAATAATGGAAACAAATTTTTATTTCATCTTCATACTTAGAACTCAGTGCATACTCAAAATATCAATACTTTGAATAGAAGATATTATTCAGAGAATAGTGGAAATGATGAAAAGAAGTTTGATTTGAATCAGTATAAACCCAGTACTACAAAAAAATCGATCTTAAATTCATTTTTGTCCACTGTCTACGGCCAGTAGACGAAAAAGAATTTGAGATCAATTTATGTAATCACAATTACCTGGCCAAAACCACAACATCTATGCAAATCAATACTATAAAAGTTACCTTCACAAATGAAAAAATCTTTGTTATATAATTTTACATTATAATTTTCAAAAAATACGCTCGAAAAAATTCCCGGACTTAAAAAAAATCCCTGACATTTCCAGGTTTTTCCAGGTATAAAAAAATTAACTGACAACTCCACGTTTTCCAGGTGAGTAGAAACCCTGTATAAATTAATTTATTTCCCCCAGAAAACATCCAACATAACCTCAAAATAATGGAACTTGTGAGGTATTAAAAAGACTTGGTGATTTTTCTATAAAAGTAATCTATTTCCTGCCAAAAAAACCCAGTATAACCTTAAAATTATGAAATTTGTGGGTTTTGAAAGAAACTTCGTGATTTTTTAATTTTTAAAAATCATTTTCCGCTGAAAACAACGTGGGACTCTGACCCCGACGGCATTTGCAGAAATATGGTATGGGATGTGAGAAAGCCTTTACGCCTAACATTATTCTCAACTGTTTCCAAAAGGATCACATCTGATTAACGCTTGATGTTGACAGATTCCTAAGAAATCAGTTTTTCAGTAGAGCTGCAACATCATAGAACCCCTTGTTTTTCTGTGTAACGGAACGAAAAGGAACGTATTATTTTGTTTCCTCTGATTCGGATCCCTGACATAGACATATTTATATGGTGATTTTTTTTTAGTCGTGGTGTGGCTGTTCGCTAACGTCTTAAATGATTATGATGAATTACAAGTATGGGTGTAAAAATAATTTGTCTATAAGGTGTAACGTGGAAGCGAGTTGCTTGAATGTTTTCTTTTACTAAGTATGGCACCTGTAAGAAATCTTCTTCGCTGGGAACTTCGCTAACATTTCTCGTGAAAGCGTCCTTGTCGCTTGAACTTGTATTATACCTTGTCGATAGCCGCTGGCTATTTTCGAGGCCACCGTTCAAGCATTAACTGCAAGAAACAAGGAACTCTCTTGGACAAAAGTTTCGCAACATTCGATGAAAGTAACCGGCAGCAATGGGAACTTGATTTCCGTGGATCTTCTTCCAAGGAAACTTTCTTCTTGAATCAATTTTGGGCTCTGATTGTGCATCATAATTTCTTTAGAGATTGAAATTTACAGGAGATATTGTAGGGGAGGCTTCGAATTACCTACTTTACTTTTCGCTCCTTCTGCTACCTTTTTGGTCTAGTCCCTACCGAAAAAAATCTCAGATTATTCTCTAGCGAAAAAGTCGGACCTGTTTCAGGCTATTTGCAGGCTCGATTTGAATGATTTCGACCTTAGAGATAGCTTGACAGATTTGAGTCCTTCTTCACGACCTAATTTATGGCAGTCAAACCTTGAGAATACCGAAAAACCACAGTCAGTTGAAATATTTCACCCTTTCAGACCCGAATTATTTCTGACTTTTTTTTTATACTCTTTGTCTGAAACTACCAACAATATTAGAATTATCGACCTTCATATAATTTTTTCTAATAGATATTGCATCCCCTCAAATAACCAAACAGCTTAAAAATCGTTTTAACTCGCCAAAAAATCTTGCTGAACCTTCAAAAACTATGAACATTGGAATGTACATCGGGTCCGAAAGGGTTAGGTCTCGCTATCATAAAACCTTCATGAGACTAATCTCTTTTAACACTTTGAAAATTATCATTTATTCATTTACATTCATATATTTATATATGATAACCTATTTATTCATGTACAGTATTTCTCTGATGGGAAATCTGAAAATGCTATCTGTTCTTACGTATCACGTAAAGTTTACGGGATATATACAAAATATGATATATTATTAGTTTTTCCATGCGAATTTCAGTTATCTGTAATTGTAGAAATCCGTAGATTATGACTTTTCAACTTTTGAATGTCTAATTTGGAAATTGAAAAAAAAAATCTAGTTTTGAAACTCTTACATCTGGCTACTACCAATGCAGCTTTACTGCAAAAATCCTTCCTACCTGGTTCGCTAGCCAGATGCCGAATTGGACCTCCTCTTTCAAGGCAGCCGCTTTAATTCCTTGCTATTCCGGAAAATTTCGATTATATTCACAAAAGCAAGTTTATGAGCCTTCAGAAAATTTATAAGGGCTACTTGAATCTTTAAAAAGGTCTACCTGGGTACTTGTAGAGAAAATCTCAGAAGCTTGGCTGGGCCTGAGAATATTTGGAGTATTTCCAGTGAATTTGGGTCGATAGGGGTTTTATTAATCATCATTTTCTTCACGAATTCTGTGACAAAGTTCGATTGCAACAGACCAGTTCCATTTCAAGCATGCAGAATTTTAAGAAAAGTCTAGATCATGGTGTCAGAATGATTTTTTATTTGGAAATATCTTTCTATAGTGGAAATAGAGGAATACATATTTCACAATTTGACAAAAAACTTTTTTTTCTTGATTTTTCACAATATATTGAAGATTACTTGCGAATTCTCAAAAAATGACGGACACTTTTTCAAAATGCAGTATTTTCCGAACTTGCATAGGTATTCGTGATTTCGTATCTTCGAAGTGGGAATCCTTGCTCTTTCAATTGATCGCAACAAAATTAAGAAATCTGGTAAATGACAAAATCGCGGCTGTTTTTCTAAAATTTATGAAAGTGGATTTTCTCAAATACCCCACTTTTCAAAAATTTTCTTTTTCTTTTAAGAAATAATTGGTAATATGTACTACATATCTCCTGAGTTTCGTTTTTGGTATACCACTGCTTCACAGTTTAAAAAATTTGCCCACCGCGCGGACACATTCTCATCGCGCGCTGCGCGCGCAACTCGCTCCGCTCGCAAGTTTAAACGCGCATTTGTCGGTTCTCGCACTTCGCGCTCTATAATATAAAACGCGAAATTTTCTATATTATTTTGAAATCTTTTATAATAAATTTATGTTATATCAATTTATATACTTTAATTTTCTTAATTGATTATTTTTATTACTTAACAAATTAGATTAGTGTATTTGTTATTATTTTTGAAATTGTGAATCGG
>JAUMHM010108257.1:0-21889 GCA_032362435.1 Melikaiella ostensackeni
ATGGTAATAAACCACTCTTAGGGCTGCATTTTGCCTGTGGAGATACTTCGTTCCCGCGTAAGTAGCACACCCGGATACTGTGCCATAGGTGCTCAGAATGTGCATGACACGCTCTGCACTTGTCGATGGGAACCTTCTCACGTAAGATGCGGCTACGGTATACTAAGGTGGATATGACACCGTCCTGACCCGCGAAAATAAAACCCTTCGTGCCTGATATCAGTCCGGACGTTTTAAGGAAAGCAAACGTTAACTGCATCGACAAAGACTGATCTTTTACATTTCTGTGAAAGTTTCCGAGCATTTTCTTGTCGGGAAGCTGTTCGAGAAAGTTGTTCACCTGTGCTTTCTTTACTCGGGCTTTTAGAAGTGAGGCATCTAGATAAGTTATGCACTTTCCTCACTTCTGATGGTAGGATCCAGGCCAAGGGTCTCGGCCGCCTGCTCCGCAGCTTTGTAGAGGAACGCTACATTGCCAACCATCTCGTGGTTTCTGACTATTATCAAGAGAGGATCTCTTTCATTTTCTACCATGTGGGCTATACCCAAGATGATTCGGTCATAAAGTAACTAGATATTCTGAAGTCCGCGTCCGCCTTTATGGCGTGGGACGTATGAGCGCGAAACGGACAAGTTGATATGCAAGCTCTTCTGCATATGCATGATCTTACGTGTTGCGAAATCGACGGCCGTGTGCTCAAGCTTCGTCCATGGAACCACCTCAAATGAATAGAGTAGAAATGGCACAGCAAGCATGTTAGTTGCAGACATTTTGTTCAACGCCGACAGATTTGGTCTTCAAATCTGTCGGCGTTGAACAAAATATCTGGCGCTCGTTTCTGCTTCGGAGAGCTTCCTTTACTGATGTTATATCCTGAATGCGGCTTTCTGGCACGCCTAGGTTAGGTAGGTCTCTCTAGCGCAAAGGTGTCTAATGGCATTTCTGTCCACGAGTTTAGGGTCTTCGCTAACGCTAGCAAGTCGTCCTCGTTTCAAATGAATCTTGGCACACTTGTCCAATCCAAAGTTCATACCAATTTCTCGTGTGTACCCCTCGACGATCTTAAGACCATCCTTGAAATGGTCTGTCCTAGAAGCATAGATCTTCAAGTCATCCATATGAAATATATAAGTGACCTTATGCTCGCGATTATTAGGTCCGCCGCAGAGGTACCCAAGAGAATTGCGTAGTGCGAGAGATAGTGGCAAAAGTGTGATGCAGAAGAGAAGAGGGCGCATGGTGTCCCCCTGGAAAACGCCCTCCTGGAAGGTGACGCTGTTAGTTATCACACGACGTTTTTCAGGTGAGGTAGCAAATCTGGTTTTCCGAAGGGGCATCAATCTCTCAATGCATCCCACTATGTGTAGATGAACCTTCAAGCGTTTGAACAGACAGATGATAAGTCTATGGAAGGTTGAATCGAAAGCTTTCTGGTGATCAATCGAGGCCATCAAAAGATTGCGATCATAGGCTGCAGCATTTTTGCAGACGCTTTGGTCGATTAGCAGGTTTTCTCGGCAGCCTGCTACGCCTCTTTTCGATCCACGTTGTTCGTAGATCTCTCTCCACACAGGTCCAATCGTCTGAACAGTCTTGTCGTTCAGGATAGCTGTAAAGATCTTATAAGGCGTGTTCAGACAAGTTATTGGCCTGTAGTTCTTCGGGATGGACATGTCGCCCTTCTTCAGTAGGAGTACAGTGCGTCCTAATACCAGCCACTGCGGAAAGGACGTCTCCGACTTCAAATATGAGGTGGAGATCCGGGCCAAATGCTAGTGTGCAGAAGTAAACATCTTCCACTACAAGTTTTTGATACCATCGGGGCCGGCAGCGGAGAAGTTCTTCGTGTCCGTCAGTGCTTTCTTCACCTCTTCGGCAGTGATTGATGGAAATTGTTCCTCGGACGTTATGAGGTTGTTGCACAGCTCCTTGAAATGCATGATGTTATCAGTGTCTTTGTGCAATGGGTGTTGAAGTTCGTAAATCTCTCTCCAAAAAGTTTCTGCCTCCTCGGACGTAGGTGGATTATTGACAGAAAGAGGGTGATCGCTAAAGAGGCGCGATGGGTCAGCGAGAAACTGTTGATTCTCCCTAACCCATCCCTCCCTCAGATTACACCCGTATTTTGTCAACAATGTGCTGCTTGATAGTGAGCAGCTTCGACTTGTTCAATCTATGATGGTGGATCCTCAGTTCGTGAGCAAACTTTTGGACCCTTACCGTTGAAGGCTTACCAGATGTTATGTAATCAGACACATCCTGAATACGGGAAAAGGGTTCGTCTGCCCTTGCAAAGCCCCGCATGCAAGGGTAAGGCTGATACTCTAGGAGGTCGCCCGGTATCCTAGAGACACCGTTTAAGGACCCCTCACCCAGGTGCCATTTAGCTTTCGGGACGATTGTACACGCCTGAGCTTGGGGGGGGGGGGGTTTCCGCAAGACCATCCCTGTACAATTGTCCGCAACTGCTTATTAACCTTTGTAACCATATCCAGCAGAAACCCTTGGCACGGGGTCCCTCTATTCACAACCTGAGGACGCGTTCGATGGCTTTGTCATATGCCCTCCAATTCGATTTCAAAGGAACCGATCTAGGCAAATAACACTGGCTTCCAGTGGAACTGCGGTAAAATACACCTATGGCCATGTCTCACAGCCGTGAGATGAGTGACCACATGGTACGATGGAATTACAACGGAGGGCCAGCGGTACCATCATGTGTCTTGAGGATACAGAGCGACCCAAGAATGACAGCTCTCTGCATCCATCTCGCAAGTGCCCTAGCATCTCTCTGGCACGCGGGTATGGCTTCCAGGTTACGAAATAGTGACGGCTTCGCACTTACGAGAGCACTGATGACAAGGACAATCATTTTTACCTGAAATTCTTGGAACGTTCGCCGCGGCTCCCCATTATAAGGTCCCGATAATTCTTCCACTTTTCGTTCTCCTTGACCGTGATGATGGTGTCGGCCGGATCCGTGAATTTGATCACGGACATAGTTCGTTTCACATTGTCAAAGAGTACGATGTTCAGGCCTCGAGTGTTCAATAGGAACTATTGGGGAGAACTTATAGTTCCAGCAAATTCGGCACTTCTCGTTCTCAACAATTGACTCTATTACCATGGAGCATTTGGCAGTGTATGGTCACGGCTAACACCGTAAGAACATGAAAGGTGGTAATGAAGCACTCTCAGAGTCGCATTGTGTCTGTAGATATAAGTCGTTCCCGCGTGAGTGGGACACCTGTATAGTATGTGTCCAATGTGTTCAGTGTGCATGACACGTTCTGCACATATCGCTGAGAACTGCTTGACGAGAAATGCGACTACGGTATGCTAAGGTGGAAATGAGGTCGTCCTGGCACACGAAAATGATACCCCCTATGCCTGAATTAAGTCCAGATAATTTGAGGAAAGCAAACGTTAGCTCCATCCAGCTGGAATAATCTTTTACATTTCTGTGAAAGTTTCCGTGCATTTTATTGTCGTAGAGTTGTTCGTGGAAGTTCTTGACCTCTGCTTTTTTCACCCGTCCTTTTAGAAATGAGGAATCTAGATAAAGTAATGCATTTTCCTCACTTCTGGTGTAGGGTCCAAGCCAAGAGTCTCAACCGCTAGCTCCGCGGCTTTGTGAAAAAACGCTCCCTTGTCAATTATCTCGTGATTCATGACCATTGACAGACAAGGATCTCTTCCGTTAGCGACGATGTGAGCCATACTCATAATAATTTGGTTATAAAGACATTGGACATTGCGGAAAATCACTTTTTTTGATATAAAAATACTTATATTTAAAAATAATGTGCTCTCCTTATTATTAAGTGGTTATGTATATATTTAAAAAAATGTTTTGTGTAAAAGTTAATTTCTTCATCAATAAATATGTATATAGTACATAAATGAGTGTTTTACAAACCTGAATTTTCATCTAATATAATATGAGAATAATAATAATATAATAATAATAATAATAATAATATCAGATTAATAATAATTATAATTATAATTATAATTATAATTATAATAGAATAATAATTATAAATAATATAATTATAATTATAATTATAATATGAGATATAATAATAATAATAATAATAATAATAATAATAATATGAGAATCATCAAATTCTGACCATTTTACAAATTATTTATTCCCCCGCTTTTCTTCTATTTTTTCACAAAACGAAGGTCTGGCTGCTTGAACTTAGTAAGTTCACGTTCATAAAAACGTCGGGCGCTCTTAACTCAAAGAAGAATTTTCAAACTAGAAAATCAGGTGGAGCGGAATAATGAATTTGAAATTCATACCATCGATAACTGCGCGCCCCGACACCAAGATGAGTGAAGGTAGCCTGGGTCCGATGCAGGTAGATCCAGGCAGCATCCTCATTCATCAAATGGGACCGATCACCGTTCTACTTCTTCTCAGAGACTCGGAGAGGCGAGATGTGCTTGGTCTCTTCTTCATTCAATCGATTCTGTCATTAAAGACAGTTTTGTGAAGTGGCGTCACATATTTTTATGAAGAATAGCTACTCCTATGGGATTTTTCTCCTACGTTTCAATAAATAATCCCACTGAATTTTTGAATTTGGATAATAAACGTGAATTTGTAGGGGTTCTAAAATTAATATTATAAATGTGCGTAATATTTGTAACGACTCTGCACTCCACTTAATTGTGGAGACTTCGTTGTGCATGATGGCATTTGAATGTTTCTAATTGAAAAAGTAAGTAGAATTTTACAAATATTCAAATTAAATGGGCATTATTATCTATATTTCCGAAGACCGCGTTGTGCGAAGGAGGTCTGGGTGAGTTTTAACGTCCTACCAGTAACGGATCCAATTTATATAGTTGGATACAATTTACTTTACAGGACAGAGTAAATACAAATTAGACGAAATTCCCTATGATAATCAATATTATTAAGAGTACTTTGAGATGCAACATTAATATTAGGAAAAATTATATTAATTTTTATTGAAATCAAGATCATTTATTCAAGACAAGCTGAATATAATAAATATAAATTTTATTAATTATCAGTAGCATTAATTTGAGCCCTGGTAAAGTCAGGAATGTTACACCAGTAGTATAGCTAGGGGGCTTCTGGGACACCTTAGTTTGTGAAACAGTGACCGGCAATTTACCGGCAGCCGGTAACTCGGTCGGTAAATCCTATCTTCGTCAATAAAAATGGTCCCTGCAATACCGACCGAGTGTGTTGTATGAGGTCAGGTGGATGGCGTATCGGGGGATACCCCTTGTTTTACCGCTTTGCCTGCAGAGAACTGACCATTAATTAAAAATGTGGTAATTAAGTTGTTTTGCCATTTAGAATTGAGTATTTTAACTCTATACATTGAAGTAAATTTACAAATTTTGAGTTTAAAAATAATTTAAAGTTACAAGAATGAATAGTAGTTTCATCTAAGTATTTCCGAGAACGCGAAATTCCAAAATTCAAACCAACGATGCTCCATTCTTCGGTGCAAGACAGGCTGCTGCACTACAGGCTTTAGAGATAGAATCTATGAACCAAGGATGCTTGTTCCTTCGGTGTAAGGTGGGCTGCTTTACTACAGGCTTTAGAGAATTTACGCCCAGACGATTGAAAAACCTTACATTATAAAGTATGGATTATATCTGTGCTAAGTTCTCGACAGTCGATAATGGTTCGTGTCCGTCCTAAATTATAACTTGTCGATACCACCAGTAGACGGCAAAAAAAAACTAGTTGGAAGGTTCCAGAATGTTGGAAGTCCCTGTTTGTAACAGGAAATTCTAGAAACATATGTGAGCTGGGGGGACTCTCAAAGCTCCTAGAAACTTCGATATAATATTTTGGACACATATACCTTGTTCTGAAGTTCAGGTTTTCATAATTTCCTCATTTGTTTTATTTTTTCTTCTTAAATATTAGTTGACCAAAATTCAAGCTGATAGTTTGACCTATATGTAAAATGCTTATTCATCTAGTGTTAAAAGAAACAAGATTGCGCGAAATTTGAAGAATGCAACACAACGATGTGTGGCCAGCGCACGAATTTTATTTCAACCTATCTTGAATCTTTCAATCTTCACTTGATGTAAAATTAAATGTTTGGTTTATACAAGAAAAAACACTCAGTCTCATTTTACAAGAACGTAACCGCAACATCAACACTTTTAGATGTACCATCGTCATTGGCTCTGCTCCTCGAGTAATGCATAATAGTTGGCTGATCCTGAGGAGACATGAATTAGGCCTTGAGAGCAAGAACATTTCGAACAGCGCGATTTGCATTTCAGCATTGATCGTAGTGATTGCACCTCTTTGAAACTGTACTGTACAGGTTTTTTGGCGAGGGACAGCCTTTCTTTCATTCATCATCATCATCTTTCAAATCATACACGTCTTGCACGTACTGCGGCATCCGTTTTTTCTTCCCGATTCCCTCGACGAAGATTGCACGAGCATCACGTAGTTTTTCGGATTACAAGTCCTACTCCTTTATAAGGTATGTTACCAGATATCTATTCTAGACCGTGGTAATTGTGCGTCAACGATAAATTTTCACTCTTATATTTGGCAGGCAGCGAGTCATAGTAGTAGGGTCCTTCGAAGAGGTAGACCACAGGTGAAGCATCTTCCTAGAAAGGAATTATAGCCAACTCCTCGAAGATGAACTGATTGATGGGCTTCTTGAAGCCTTGCACGTCCACAACAAAGTCCATCTGGGTGAAAACTGAACTCTGGGATGAAAAATTTCTGCTTTTGAACCATTCCCCCCCACTAGAATCACCCACCATCACCACACATATCTTATTTCAACTTCTTTACCCGACCACCAATGGGTTGACACTAAATAATACGATCATGTATAATTAAACAGTAGACTGTAGTTTCAGCGGGAAAATTGTCTGCAGATTCAAATTCCAAATGAACGACCACTGGAGCCTGTTTCAGAAACTCATTTCGCTTCGAAAAATCTAAGACAATCAGTGGAAAGTGCTCTTCGAAATGTCTTTTTCTGCAACATCGGTTTAGAATCTTTACCAAAGTAGGTTGTGTGAAAGCTTGTATACATCTCGTACAATACTGTAAACTGGTTGTGTGAAATATCCAGACTCGAATTATCGTTCTTGTTTCATAAATTTGTAACGATTTGTTAAATACAATTTGTTAGAAACAAATATGATAAATTGCCATTGTTCATTGCAGAACCTTTAGGTTAAAACATGTGTCAATGAAGCATGCGAACCAAAGTAACATTTGGGTTAGAATCAGCAGAATGTTTCTAAGGCTTCTTCACACCTATTGAACCGCAACCAGGAATGTGATTGTACAACGTGACTTAAGGTAACCATGGTTTGTCATTCTTTTTTTTCGAGTGCGGAATTCTAATTCAACCGTCACTCATCGAATTAAATCAAAATAATAGAAAAAATAAAATGATGAGTGCAAAGCATTTCAACTCTATTAATATAAATTTATTAATCACAAAACTTTCTATAGTACAAAGAATTCACAAAAGTGATTACAGTTATTGCATATATTCCAGTTAAAAGTTACAGTATACGTATTAACTCTTTCTCTAATTCCTCAGAACCTCACATCTAGTTAGTACAAGCGTAGACTGAATATAAAACATCAGATGATAGTGTAGATTTAGCGTTGTATCTACTTTAGTTTCATGAAGAAAGAGTTGATTACACGTCAGATTTGTCTATTCAGCTGTCATGTAAATTATCAGAGCCCAACTACTTTACAGAGATTTTACTTCCTCATTTCTTCAGAACCTTCTCCACGAGGTAAATATATGGATGTTTGACTTTTAGAAGTTCGTGTTTGTAGAATCCGCCAGCGATAGGTTCGTCTTGATAGTCCTTGAGCTTGTACGTCATTAGAGTGGTGAGCAAGACTTTTAAATCGCATGAGACAAGTAAATATGAGTCTTTTTCATTGCTTTGTTCTTCAAAATTACATAATTCTTCTTTATATATAAGATCTGAAACTTTTGACACAAGATGATTTCACATTAAACCGAACACTTCCTATGAAACAGCAAACGTTGCTTCTCTTGACCATCAGAGTACAGTAAAATGGTGTGGAAGTAACTTTTGAACAAATTCTGCTCTTCAGGATTTAATGTAGAACTTGCATAAGGATGACTGGCTAGCAGTTTCACCGATGAGGCTAACTTTCCATCTTTTTCTAATTCAGCACTGATGATTATTTTCCTTATAAACAATGAATTGAGATTGTATGTGATGAGATGCAGCATTTAATTTCGGAATGTATATGACATAATGTTGATCCAACTGAAGGCTCTCAGATACTGAGCGGTAATTTAAAACTTCACACTTCATATTTTTCCATAAATTGAATCAAATTGTAGTATTCGCCGTGATATCTCATACGGAGACCACCTTCAAGACTGGCTCTTTTTGTTTCCAAAAACAGATTTTTATCTGCTTCTAGAAGGTCAGACACTCTCCGAGGTAAAAACACAGAGAATTTATTTTCTATTGGCACGAAAAACGCAGTCGTTCGAAACTTTGTTGTGAAGTTTTTTGTGTCTGTGATTTCATATCTTTTATCCATGTCTAGTTCTTTTAATTTCTTTAATGGAAGAAAGTCATCATTGAGGGCGGTTTTGTTCAGTTTCGTGAAAAAGTCCATCTTCACTGCATTATGTACGTATTGATAGGAACAGTATTAGATTTTGTTGTCGAAGTTTGCAAATATGATCGCTCTTGTATCACTTGCTTCAGTTCTTGAATGTCCTTTAGAAATACGTGTAAATGACTTTCAAGCTTTTACTGCTTTTCTTCACTATCCGACATCTGACAGTAGACTGATGAAAGCGAAGAACTAGCTTCCTATTATAGGCCCTTATCCCCACCACCAGATTTCTGGAGACCTTCTCTCAATATTACATTACATGATGCAATTAAGTTCAAACATCGATTCAAAATTGGCTTAATGTTGATTCAACGTTGACTTAGCGTTGATTCAACGTTGACTCAACGTTGATTCAAGGTTGACTTAACGTTAATTCAACGTTGGCTTAGAGTTGATTCAACATTGACATAACGTCGATTTAACATTGATTCAGCATTAACTCAAAGTTGGCTTAACGTTGATTCAACGTCGATATAATGTTGAGTCAACGTTGGCTCAACATTGATTCAACGTCGGGTTAATATCGGTTATGTATCTGATACATTTATGCAACTATTGTGTGAACTATTAAAGCCTTACCACTTGACAAACAGTTTGTTGCCACGTTCCTTGAGTACTTTCTCCACTTTGTGAATGTCTGGATGTTTGACTTTAAGAAGATCATGTTCATAGAATCCACCAGCGATGGGTTGATCTTGGTAGTCCTTGAGCTTGTAAATCACTCGATTCGTCGACATATCTCGATTCAAAGTGAATGTCTCTGTTATCCAATTGGGTGTATATCCTTTTTGCATCAACGCGCTTGTACTTGCATACTCGAACTCTGTCACCAACTTCGAACTTTGGCCTTCTATTGAGTGTTTCGCGTTGTTCACTGAAACGCTGTATGAGCTCCTTTTCATCCTCATCTGTGACATCATTCGGCTTAATACCTATTGTTCGATGTTTGTTATTGTTGTACTTGGAGACAAGATTGGTCAAGATGTCTATTTACTTGTAGTAGTTGGATAATTCTTTCTACCAGACTTATGCAGTTCTGTAACTAATGTAAATTGCTTACGTCGATTCATACGTGATTCAATATTGATTCACCGTTGGTTCAACATTGCACAGAATTGATTCAGCATTGTACAAATTTGGTTCAACATTGCACAAAGTTGATTCAATATTGCACAAAGTCGTTTACTGGAAAAATGCACCCCATACAGATGGAACAAAAAACAATTGTAGAGCGTCTTTTCGAATAAGCACTATCAGTTTTGTACTTTGTTTCTTCATCATATTTGACCTTACTTTAAATATTTGCTATTCTTATATTTTTTACAGACACCTGAAAACATAGTTGGAATGGGGAGAATTGTTTGAACATTCACAGAAAGATTTCCGAAATGGAAAAAGGAGGATAGTATACAAATTTCCGGGAACATTTCTGAGTTGGAATGAGGGAAACAGTATGATTTGAACAAACAAAGTGTAGTTTCTGAATTTTAAAAACAATGATCTCAGGTGCCTTCAAAAGATATAAGAATAGCAAAGATTCAAAGTAAGGTAAAATATGGTGAAGAAACATGGTACAAACCTGATAGTCTTCATTTGAAAAGACTCTCTACAATTGTTTTTTGTCCCATCTGTATAGGGTATAGGTTTTCAGGAAACGCCTTTATGTAATGTTGAATCAACTTTGTGCAATTTTGAACCAGCTTTTTGCAATGTTGAACCAACGATAAATCAATATTGAACCAACGATAAATCAATATTGAATCAACGATAAATCAAAACAAGAAATTGGCGGTAGTCACAGAAATGCATAAGCATACTAGAAAGAATTACCTACGTCATCACATGTAAATGTGTGGTATAGACGAGACTTGGCAGGAAAACTTGGCTGAAATGGTACCCTATGTCCACGAGAATAACAGCTACGAGTACCTACAGTTGTAGATATTTTCTCCAAGTGCGTCTGGACTGTTCCTGTTAAAAGCTAGAATGGACCAGATATCACTTGAGTAATTCAATCTATAATAGTACAAAGTCGTATACCATAAAACCTTACACAATGATAGAGGCAAAGAATTCCATGAGTCAAATTTAAAAATCTTATGCAACAATGCGGCTCCAATCTCTACGCAATGCATTGTAATATGAAGACATCAATCTGTGAGGGATTTAATCGCACGCTCAAGAACAAGATATGGCCACAATTTAGGTTGAGAGGCAACTACAAGTGAATAGACATTTCGACCAATCTTGTCTCCAAGTACAACAATACTAAACATAGAACAATAGGAATGAAGCCAAATGATGTCACTGATGAGGATAAGAAGGAGCTCATGCAGCGCTTTAATAAACAACGCAAAATACTCAATAGAAGGCTGGTGACAGAGTTCGAGTAAGCAAGAACATGCACGTTTTTGAAAAAACGATATACACCCAATTCGATGATAGAGAGATTCACTGTGGATCAAGATATATCGACGAATCCAGTGACTTACAATTTCAAGGACTACCAAGATCAACCCATCGCCGGTGGATTCTCCGAACATAAACTTCTCAGAGTCAAACATCCAGACATTTACTTAGTGGAGAAAGTATTCAAGAAACGTGGCAGCAAACTGTTTGACAAGTGGTTAGGCTTTGATAGTTTTCACAACGGGTAAAAGCTATCACAGAACTCACATCCAGCCCCTTGACCCTGCCGTCGGAGGGCCTATTGTTTCGGCCGAGTCGAGCACTGGCGGTACAGTTTTCTTCAACAAGACAGAAGGCTTGCAATGCGAACCCCGTGTAGTATACCCATCACCCTACACCTTTTCCAGCTCGAAAAATTACCAATAATTGCTATTTTCGTCAATTTGATAACTATTTTTTCGAATTGACCTTGAAAATGTCATTTGAAAATATTTATTAATATTATATA
Source organism: Melikaiella ostensackeni (assembly GCA_032362435.1). Classification (NCBI taxonomy): domain Eukaryota; kingdom Metazoa; phylum Arthropoda; class Insecta; order Hymenoptera; family Cynipidae; genus Melikaiella; species Melikaiella ostensackeni. The sequence goes on from JAUMHM010108257.1 coordinate 11,593, forward strand.
TTTATATAATATTATATATATACATATCATATAGTATATTATATATTTATTGATTTTAGAAGCTGAAAAAGTCTCCCTTCCTCTTCCTAATGTATCGCGATGATGGGTATACTACAGAGGGTTCGCATTGCAAACCTAGCGTCTCTTTGAAGAAGACTGTACCGCCAGCGCTCGACTCGACCGAAACAATAGGCCCCCGACGGCAGGGTCAAGGGGCTGGATGCAAACCCTGTGATAGCTTCTCCCCCTCACAACAGTTGCTTAAGTGTGTCAGATATATAATCGATATTAATCCAACGTTGATTCAACGTTGAATCAACGTTAAGCCACCGTTGAATGAACATTAAGCCAACGTTGAATGGATTCTAAGTCAACGTTGAATCGATGCTAGACCTTCATTGCATTATTTAATGTAATGTTAAGAGAAGGTCTCCAAAAATCTGGTGGGGGGAATAAGGGCCTATAATAGGAAGCCAGTTCTTCCCTTTTATCAGTCTACTGTCAGATGTCAGATAATGAAGAAAAGCAGTAGGAGCTTGAGAGTCGTTTAAACGTATCTCCAAAGAACATTCAAGAACTGGAGCGAGTGATACAAGTGCAATCAGATTTGCAAACTTCAACAAGAAAATTTAATACTGTGTTTGTCAATAAGTATATAAAGCGGTGAAGATGGACTTTTTCACGAAGCTGAACAAAACCGCCCTCAATGATGACTTTTTTCCATTAAAGAAACTAAGAGAACTAGACAAGGATAAAAGATATGAACTCACAGACATAAAAAACTGCTAAACGACGTTTCGAACGACTGCGTTTTTCGTATCCATAGAAAACAAATTCTCTGTGTTTCTACCTCAGAGAGTGTCTGACCTTCTAGAAGCAGATGAAAATCTGTTTTTGGAAACAAAAAGAGCCCGTCTTGAAGGTTATCTCCGTATGAGATATCACGGCGAATACTACACTTCGGTTCAATTTGTGAAAAAATATTAAGTGTGAAGTGTTAAATTACCGCTCAGTATCTGAAAGCCTACAGTTGGATCAACATTATTTCTTATATATCCCGAAATTAAATGCTGCATTCCACTACATACAATCTGAATTCATTATTCATAATGCAAATTATCATCAGTATTGAATTTAAAAAAGATGGAAAGTTAGCCTTATCGGTGATACTGCTAGCCAATCATCCTCATGCAAGTTTAACATTAAATCCTGAAGAGTAGGAATTGTTCAAAAGTTACTTCTACACCATTTTACTGTACTTTGATTGTCAAGAGAAGCAAGAGTGTATCGACTGTGGAAATTTCCTCATACATGACTATATCGTATGAAGATTAAATAGTGACTTTGGAGCAAATTCAAGTTACTGAAGCTGAAAGCCGAATATATTATTCATTCATACTATAAGAAACAACGTTTTCTGTTCTACAGGATGTCAGTCTTTATATGGACCGGTATTTTCTAGAACAAAGTGTTATGATTTTCAACGTACAAAGGATATTATCATTAAAACCATTGCTGAATGTGTTTGGTGTAATGTGAAATCACCTTGTGTCAAAAGTTTTAAATCTTATGTACAAAAAAGAATTATGTGAGTTTAAAGAACAAAGCAATAAAAAAAAACTTATATTTACTATTCTCATGCGATTTTGGAGTCTTGCTCACCATTCTAATGACGTTCTAGCTCGAGGACTATCAAATCTAAGCTATCGCTGACGGATTCCGCGAACACGATCTTCTTAAAATCTAAGATCCATATATTCACCTGGTGGAGAAGATTCTGAAGAAATGAGGAAATAAAATCTTTGTAAAGTGGTTGAGCTTTGATCATTCACATGACAGCTAAATAGACAAATCAGACATGTAATCAACTCTTCTCTCATGAAACCAAAGTTGAATCAACGTTGAAATAAAGTTGAATCAACGTTAGATCTACACAATTATCGAATGTTTTATATTAAGTCTACGATTGTACTAACTAGACGTAAGATTCTGAAAAATTAAAGAGAGAGATAATATGTATATTATTGTTTTATTGAACATATCCACAATTATGTGAAACATTTTACTAATTCTAACACAAATGTAACGTTGATTCGCATGCTTCATTGACACATGTTTTAATATAAGGGTCTAAAATAAACAATGGCAATCAGTTTGCACTATCGTACACGATGTATACAAACTTTCACACAACCTAGGATGGTAAAGATTCTAAAACGATGTTGCAGAGGAAGCCATTTCAAACAGCTCGTTTCACTGATTGTTCTAGATATTTCGAAGCATCATAAGTTTCTGAAACAGGCTTCAGTTGACGTTCGTTTGGAATTTTAATCTGTAGATAATTTTCCCGCTGAAATTGCAGCCTACTGTCCAGTTATACATGATCATATTATTCAGTGCCAACCCATTAGTGGTGGGGTGAAAAAGTTAAAATAAGATATTTGTGGCGGTGATGGGTAATTCTAGTGGTGGGGGAATGGTTTGAAAGCAGAAATTTCCCATCCCAGATTTTAGTTTTCATCGAGATGGACTTCGTTGTTGACGTGCAAGGCTTCAAGAAGCCCATCAACCAGTTCGTTGTCAAGAAGTTGGCTATAATTCCTTTCCAGGAAGACGTTTGAGCTGTGGTCTACCTCTTTGAACCACCTTACTACTTGGAACCCGCTGCCTGACAAATACAAGAGTGAAAACTCATGGTTGACGCGCAATTACCATGGTCTAGAATGGACATCTGGTGACATACCCCATCAAGAAGTAAGACTTGTAATCCGAGAAGAACTACGCGATGATCGTGCAGTCTACGTCGAAGGACTCGAAAAGAAAAAATTATTGCCCCAGTACGTGCAAAACGTGTATAATTTAGGAGATCTAGGCTGTCTCTCGCTAGAAAAAATATAGTACAGTTTCAACGAGGTGCAATCACCACGTTCAATAATGGGATGCAAACTGCGCAGTTCGAAATGCTCTTGATCTCAAGACCTGGTTCATGCCTCCTCAGGATCAGCCGGCTATAAGACATTACTCTTGAAGCAGAGCCAATGACGATGATACATCTGAGAGTATTGATACTACGGATTCCGGTTTTAAATATTACAAGCATCATTGGGTTGGATTCCAAATCCAAACCTCGCTTTCTGTCAGCGGTCGACAATTACAGACGTCGTTGAGCTGCATTTTCGACATTGAACTTTATTCATACATCGTTGGGTTGAAAACAAATTTTCTGCGCTGGCCACACATCGTTCGGTTTCATTCTTCGAATTTCGCGTAATTTCGTTTCTTTTAACACTAGATAAATAAGCATTTCACTATAGGTTAAATTAAGTCGGATTGAATTTAGGTAGACTAATATTTAATGTAACATTCCTGACTTTGCTGGTGGTCAAATTGAATGCTACTGATAATTGTTGGAGTTAATGTTCATAATATGCGGCTTGTCTTGAATAAGTGATCTTGATTTTACTAAAAATTATTATTATTTTTCTTAATATTAATGTAGCATTTTGAACTTATTTTAATAATAGTGATTATCATTGGGAATTTCGTCTATTCTCTCTTCGTTTGAGGCAGCGTTGCATACTTTTTTCACGCCCCTACTGTCAAACATGATAATTTTTGTTTTATTAACGTCAATCTTAAGACCCATACCCTTCAGCGATGCTGTGGATGAAGAAATGACCAGGTGGCTAGAGTTAGGAACTGCTTTCAAAAATCTAATTGGAACAAGACTAGTAATAAATATCAAATATAAAAATATAAATAGTTTTATAGATGATGAGAAAAAAATGGTTATTTCGCGAATGAAAAATACTCTTAAAAGTACGAAAAGTTCAAAACTCAATGTTATTCTGGCAGCAAAATGTATTGCTATAGAAGAGGGTGTTGAGATTGAGGATAATACATTTTTTAATTCTGAAAATAATTAAGAAATTGAAGTAGCAGATTTTAATGAATGGTTTCAATTTAAAATAAAAGAAGCAGTTTCAGTGAAACGAAGATTTTCATCAAAAAATGTGAGGTTGAAAATTGAGAAAAATTATAAATTGAAATTATATATTAAGAAACATTTATTATCTGCAGCTTTTTGTCGACTTTCATACAATTCCGAGACTTTATAATGGAAAAACATGCTGGTGTAAATGTTGAATATGATGATGTTTTCTGTTTCTTGTGATCAGTAATAGCAGCGCTTTACCCCGCAAAAATGAACCTGAATTTGAAAAGTTCGTATCCTCATTCTAATAGCGTAATATTGAAACATAATGGAATTTTTATAGTTGAATTATATATATATAAAATTATCTATACATAATTATAGTTCAATTTTATAGTTGAAAAATACCAAAATATATTTAGATGATGATGATATTTTTGAAAATAATCCAATATATCATTTTGCATGGATTAAAAATCTATCCCGATTTGTAAAATCACAAATTGCAAAAGATCATCGTCGGACTTTGTTCTGTGACAGATGTTTGTGATATTTTAAATCAAAAAATTTTCTGATAATCACAGAGTAGACTGTGAAGACATGAATGAATGCAGGGTTATACTACCAGAAGACAAGGATAAGATCTTGAAACTCAAAAATCACAGATATAAATAAAACGTACCATTTTGTGTTCACGGTGATATATAATGCTTATGAGAAACAAAGGCAAGCGTAAATGCAACCAATTACTACGAGTATGTACCGAAAAGCGTAGCATTTTATATGCAGTGTAATTTTGACGACTCACTTTCAGAGCTTAAAGTTTATCTTGAAAAAGACTGCATTAATTGGTGCATGAATGAATTGAAACACTTATCTGAGAAAGTAGATTCGTATTTAAAATATATTATCCCAATGAAAACATTCACTTCGCATGTGATTCCTGTAGTTTTTCATAATTTGTCATGTTATGATGCTACTCTTTTGACGAAAGACTTAGCTATAAGCTATGAGGGTAAAATTCAATAATTACCCATAAATAAAGAAAAATATATATTATTTACGAAACATGTGAAGGGTACAAATTTAAAACTTAGACTTATTGACTCTCTTAGATTCATGCCTAGTAGTCTCAAAAAGTTAGCATCGTACTTAAATAACGACGAAAAAGAAATAACAAAAAAAAATTGCAAAAATAACGATACTCAAATAGATATGTAGGGTTTCCCAATGCTCAAATAGATATGCAAAGGCAAATAATAGATTTATGGGATCAGATTTCAATCCAAATGAACCAGAGTCTTACATAATGTATTTTGATATTAACAAAAAATATGGTGCAGCTATGAGTGAATATTTATCATATAAGGATTTTGAAGGGTTTGAAAACTTTGACAGTAAACCTAATTTTTTCAATATTCCTAATGATTCTCTAGAAGGGTATATTCTCAAAGTAGATTTGGAGTATCCCGAGCAACTTCATGGTTTTCAAAAAGGCGCACCTTTAGGCTCGGAACATTTCGTACCTCCTATCCCTAGATGCACAATTCCAAAATTAGTACCTAATTTGCTACCAAAGAAAAATTATATAAATCATTATAGAAATTTGAAACAATATTTATCCTTAGGAATAAAGCTGAATGAACGCCATAGTGTAACATGTCTACTATTCTAGATAAGGATACTATTCAATAATATTCTGTTAATGATTAGAATTTCGAACTGGAGGATCAAGGATTACGTTTATGCATTTCCAATTATCTCAATTTTAATTTGAAACTGACGAGAAAGGATCACTTAGTTAAGGGTGTTTCTCTGTCTCATTAAGATTCGTTCGTGAATGAGTGTTTCATTAATAAAGCTGACTCTCAATGATTTTACTATGCTCTGGCAAGGAAGTCGGTACCAAGTATGCACGTTGGTACCGTACCTTTCTGAGAAATTTGCAGCCAACCACCTCAAGAGAGCATCAACTAGAATACAACCATGATAGAAGAATTGATGAGTCTCTATTATGAATGCGCAAAGTTTGAAACTGAACGCGAAAAGGGACAAAATTTTAGGATAAAGTTCGCTGCGAAGTATCCTCGTATACAGAGAGTTGCAGTAAGAGCTCTCATCACTAAGGTTATGGACATCAGAAATAATCTGCTCATATCAGAAGACAGAGCAATAGAGACTGAACGACAGGTTGAGTCGGCGGGGGAAAACGTCAATAATAAACATAAGTTAAAGAAAGCTGCACCATAAGATCAAGCGGCGACCGGTGAGGCAATACAACATAATCGTGCTATTGATGTTTCTGCGCAACCTGATGGTGAGCCAGTGCCACCACGTCCTCCAGAGGCAGATGACCTGATTCAACCAGATGCAATAGCAGAGATTCAGCAACCAAGAAGGCGATTGAAACGGACATACGATATGAACAGAGATGTTATGCGCCTTTATTTTGTGGCAAAGAATAGTGGGCAAAGTGTGAGGACGGAACATCATCGTCTCTTCTCACTTAAGTATCCGCATCTAGCTACAATAATGAAGTAACAGAATCTAGCGGACCAAAAACGCTCAATATCTATCAAAAAGACGGTTTCAGTAGTTGGAATAGCCACCATCAAAATGAAAGTAGAACAACAGCCTTCTATTGATGAAATCCCTATAAAATGTATGGATAATGAAGAGTTGGTTCAAGCTGAAGGCATGGGTGCTAGGGATAATGAAGCACAAGTACAGGGTTTCGCTAGAACCACATCCGGACATTACCGTTTCCATTGATGTAAGCAGAGAAATCCCAGAAAAACTTTCGCACATTGAAAGGAGTTTTGGTCAAGCTCTACTTGAGTTCAGGGATGTAAAACAAAAAAAAAACGCACTTTCTGCCAAAGATGCTCGTTATGAGGAATCTGCATGCGTTGATAGGGCACCTAAACAGCAAGTTTGGGCCAATGCATTTAAACGCAGAACTGACTGTGTTACAGGTGCAAACTCTTGTGGATTGTGCGGCTGTGGCAGTCGATAGAACGTTGGGCCGTAGAACCTGGCATACAAATGCAGTCTTTGCCTTAGGAAGAGAGCGAGACCCACCATGGAAAATAAGGTTGGACATGGATGTCAGCAAAGTAAGTAGCAAATTGGGTCAACTAGAGAAAGAAAGGGCAAGCAATAACTATGTAATGAAACCTATTTATATCACAAACTTAGACCTTTCAGCGGTTCTGAAAAGGGCAAATATCTGGAAAGCCCCAGGTCCAGACATGGTGCAGAATTCCTGGTACAAATACATGACGAGTGTGCATTCTGCGTTGGCAAGGTGTATCCAAAAGATCATCGAACAACCAGATCTGATGCTAGGCTTTATGCTCAAAGGTATCACGTATATGTTGCCTAAAAAACAAGACGCTCAAAATCCATTTGAATATCGACCAATAGCCTGTCTACCAACGATTGATAAGTGCCTTACAGCTGTCATTGCAGATAAGGTTTACCCTCATTGCGACGAGAATAACATCCTAACAGAAGAACAAAAAGGATGTTGCAAAAACTCGCGGGGCAGTAAAGATCTAGTCACCATTGAAGCTGTGGCCATGACGCAAGCCTGGTAACATCAAAGAATTTTGCACATGGCTTATATTGACTACAAGCAAGCGTTTTCTTCGGTACCGCATGACTATTTGCTTCAAGTTTTAAAAGTTTATTAGATCTGCCCACGTATCATCGACTTCTTACGTCGTTCGATGATCCTTGGGGCAACAAGAATCAAGTATTTTGATCATGGGCAACCAAGAATAACTAGGTCAATTCGCATTACGATGTGTATCTTTCAAGGAGACTCCTTTAGTGCACTATGGTTTTGTTAAGCTTTGAGCCCACTGAGCAAAACACTAAATAGCATGCCTCATGGGTTCAGAGCGCATGTTAACGAGGCTAGTTCAAACCAGAAACACAAGCACGTGATCTATTTCACAAAGCAGTTTTCCAATGACGTCCACATGGAGTTTGGACTAGATGAATGCAGAACAGTGCATCTAGTCAGAGGAGAATTAGGGACTCCAGAATCAGAGGACGAGAACGAGGATCACATCGAGGCAATGGCTGAGGGTGATTTATTTAAATATCTGGATATTCATGTGTCTAAGGGTATTCAGCCTGCGATAGTTAAGAAAAGCCTAATGACTGCCTTCACTACTGTTCACGCGTTCAATTTAATTGTATACATTCTCAACGTCTTAAATTGTGAGTTTGATAATGATAATGTGAGAATGATCGTGGGTCGTCGAAAAACCCCTCGGGTTTCCCGAATCTTCATTATGTAAGGACGCGAGGAACGTGACTGTTTAACCAGAAAAACCACGTTAGAATTGTCTAATTCGCCCCAAGTAATTATATTTGTTTCTTTAGTAAAAATCGAGATAAACAGTTCGACGGTCAAGGAGGTCTCAGCCGCGAGTTTTACTCGAACGTACTAATAAATAAAGACTACGATGTTTGCTAAAAAAAGTTTCAAAATCATTCACAACCTGATCTCGTGCAAATGAAATCATAATTCTTCTCAATTGAAAATTACAGATTTTATTATGAAATTGAACATGGTCCTTAGAAGCCAGATTGAGTGTGATTTAAGACTAAGAAACAGTGAAATTTTTTTAACATTTCGAAAAGTTCTAGAAAGTTTGCATAGTTCGATGTGATAGTGGCCATCATGGTGTCTCTATAATTTTGCAATAAATCGCGTTTCCTCGCTATAAATGATGTGACTGCTCATCGGCAAAACAAAAAGTGTGTCCTGTGCTACCTGAAACATTAGCAAGTGTTTAGTGTTTGTTAATTACAACACTTCATAGACAGCAAGATCGCAGATTAGGATCCCGCCAAAAGTACTCCCTTTATCACATGAGAAGGAGAGGGCCTGCGTCAAACGATACATTGTTACTCTGGTACTCTACCGTCTCACTCAAATGACCAGGCACTCTCTCTTACTGCGAACTGCTTCTTACACTCTGTTCACCTCTGCTGCTTCAACTTCGATCAAGCAGCTAGATTATTAAAGGTGTTTAATACACAAATGAAGGTGGACTGCAGTACACACTACTCGCTTCTCTCCGTTGTGGAATAAACAATTCGCCTTCGTCGAAGTTTATAGAGATGAGTTTCTATATTGTTATTATCATTTTTTTATAGTTTAGCCGATTGAACTTTTGCATACTCAAATCACTTTTTTTAAATTGTGATAACTAGTTACAGATGTTATCAGTTGATCTAACAGTTTCAGTGTTGTGAGATCATTATTCAGAACTTTAATTGTCATTCAATTCAAAATGGATGCATTATTTTCTGAATTGTCAGAGATTTCTCAGTCTATTGGTCAGACTGAGACGAATTTTAAGAAAAGTGCCAAAGCCAGCCTCAGTCGGGTGACGGCCAAGTTTCGTTTGGATCTTCTCGACCAACCTTGGAAAGTATGTGAGAATCTGCATCTGCAGATTAAAGCTGTCGCTACGCCTGAGGATCGTGAGAAACTTGAGTTTTTCACAAAATCTAAATTCTTATTGATTGAAGATGCTTATCTTAGTGCGCATGATTTTTTGATAAACCAGATTGCATTGTTATCTGCTGGACCTAACTTGAATGAAAGTTTAAATGAAACACAAAATTTCAGACATTAGTCATTACCGGTCAAACTCCCTCAGATTGTTTTACCAGAATTTAATGGGGATTATCAAGATTAGGAAAATTGTAGGGATCTATTTGAAGCTCTTATTATTAAAAATGAAGCATTCTCTCATGTGACTAGACTGCATTACTTAAAATCTTCATTAAAGGGTGAAGCTGAACATTTATTAAAGCATGTTGCGATTACTGATGCAAATTTTTGACTACTTGAGAGTGGCTAAAGAACAGATTTGATAACCAAAGAGCGTTGATTCCTGCTCATTTACAATCCTTTATTAGTCTTCCGAGCGTGACACCTAACTCGGTGGTAGAACTTCGAAAATTACGCGATACAACAAATAAATCTTTAGCAGCTCTCAAGAATTTAAAGCGTACGACAGATTCCTGGAGTGACATATTCGTTTTCTTAATTGCTAAGAAACTTGACGTTCCTTCTTTAAAGGAATGGGAGATGCTAGTGGGTTCTCGTACCGATTATCCGACGTATAATGAACTTGATATTTTTTAGGAAAACGTATTCGTGTTTTGGAAGCCATTCAGACTTCAAAAAATGTATCTTCTGATAAATATAAAATTACGAAAGCATCGTCGGAGCGGGGCCATGCTGCCTCTGCCAATCCTAAGTGCCTGTTGTGTAAAGAAAATCATCCTTTATTTAGATGTTCACAATTTAGGGCGCAGTCGATTGATAAGCAT
>JAUMHM010108278.1:0-17085 GCA_032362435.1 Melikaiella ostensackeni
TTTGGTAGTCTGCTCTGCGCCTTAGGCATTTTACCTGAATATATTGGTAAATATAATAATATAATATCACATCTATAATTTGAACGGCATTTAAGATTGTAGTAAGTTTATTTTTGATTCGAAATTGTTCAAGTTAAAATCCGTTTACACTCCCCGCTGAATGTTTAAGTACATTGTTATTTTTGAAAAATTTCAAATAGGTTTCATAATCGGGGACATAATTTTCAAAGTTGTGTAAAATTGTGAATTGTCTTGAAACATATACAAATCTGCGTCCAGTGATCACATTCTGTACGAAAACTTCTATAAAAAAGCGCTTTTCATCAGTTTCTTAAATGACCAACGTTTTTGAAATTATTTAATATTATTAATGTTTCTGGCACTCGTTTCAAAATGGAAATTCTGCCATTCTTCCATGATCTGTTATTAACTAAATTTAAATTTTATGTTCAAAAACAAGTTTGAATATTAAAACTGTTCACTAAAGTATTTAGTTTATTTCTCTTGACGATTAACCCTTTGCTAAATCTGTGAGAAAGCATCAAAAATATGTAGAAGATTAAGAAAGATTGAAAAATTGTCGGAAAACCCTGTTTTGTATAGATATTTTCCTACAATAATTGAAATTTGTTTAATATCTCAATGTACTCAAATTATCAGCGGGGAGAATATACATCCAGTGTGCGAAAGCACATGTCGCACCCGATCGGGTCTTTGTTCGAAGGTTTCTTCTAAACCTCTCATTTCTCGAAATATTGTTCACCAGAAATCATTCAAATTTGTTGAATTATTACTAAAAAAAATTACCAAATCGCCAAGTTGGTACCTATTGGCATCTAGTTTTATTGCAATATCTGGCCTTAGCTTGAGCTATGGCAAATATTTTCATATGGGTATTTCTTCTTGCAGATTCAGCGCCACCCCAGCCTGTAATCAAAAGAGCACCATTTTATTTCTCGCTAAATAAATTAGGAGCTGTTTATTACAGAGATAAAAGAGGTTATTTCCAAAATATAACTAACCAGCATAGAGCGGATGTGGGATACACTGACTTTGCTGTAGTTGGAATATACCTCGATCAAACTGCCGATCTTTATGCGATTTATGATGCTTCAGAGAATCATATTATCCTAAAAAGACCACATCATGAACATATAACTGAGATACCAGCCGCATATAATGATAAGTTTGTGCGCCTAACCCCACCCTCACCTCCTCGTTCGCGAAGTACTTTACCCGCTCCAAGACCTGTGATCAAAAGGGCAAAGTTTTATTTTTCACTAAATCTAGCAGGAGCTCTTTATTACAGAGACAAAAGAGGTGATTTGCAACGTATAACTAACCAGCATATAGTGGATGCGGGATACACTGACTGGGCTGTAGTTGGAATATACCTCGATCAAACTGCCGATCTTTATGCGATATATGATGCTTCAAAGCGTCAAATTTTCCTAAAGAGACCACTTGATGAAGAGCAAAAGATAACTGAGATACCAGCGGAATATAATAGTGAATTTGTGCGTCTAACGCCACCGTCCCCTCCACGCTCGAGGAATACTTCACCCGATCCGAGACCCAGCCAGAGCTCCAGACAGCATTAATTACAGATATACAATCAAGTGGTAAAAACTAAAATTATAAAACACAACATCAAAAAGTTTTGAATTTTATTAAAATATTCATGTATTGTCTAACTTCTAACACTTTCATTTAGCTTCAGGTAAAATATGATGCACTTTATGATGGTAAAATTATGTCGAGACGAATAAATATATGAGATTGATGCATCAGAGAGCCTATTCACTTTCTTATAGAAATAGTACCCCTGTCTGTGGCAAATAATATTTTAAGCAAAGTAACGCAGTGCAAATGCATAAAGTAACGTTATAGCATAGTATTGAACCTTCCAACATTCTGTTGATCTTTCCATTGCCATATTAATTTCACGCAATTTTAGCGTTGTTTAGCTATAAATTTAAATTTGTGATTTCCTTCATTTTTTATGCTAAAAATGAAAGCTATTATGCCCATAAAAAATGGTTGAAAGCGATTTTTTAGATCTTCGTGAAATATAGAATTTAGTCCTTGGACTATTTATCTTATTTGTTTCGGTTAAGTAGAAATAAGAATTTATAGTGTTCTTAGTTTTATTTCTTATTGTTGAGCCCATGAATACTGGTGGTAGAAGGCTGGCTAACAAACCGATTAAGACTTTAATGTAAACCGATTGCAGGAGTTATACAGTGATAAGAAGAAGAAATGTATTCTCAAAATCAATTTTCTTTCTAAAGTAATACTTTGGGGTCACAGAGCATTACAAATTCACAATGTTTAATGATTACTTAATTTGCATCACCTTGCATCAGGCAAGTTGCAGTGCAAAGCTGTTCTGTAACTATATTTTTAACTTTTTCCTAATGAACTGCGTGCACCTCTTTGTCTGGTAGCCTATTCTTTATGAAAATTTACTTGTATGCTCTATTCCTATGATGAGCCACTTCGAAATAATTGACTTAGGAACAAAATCTATAGTGTATTAAGATCATTCGAGTGAGTGAAAAATAATTGTTACCTAAAAAACTTTTGTATCTGCTTAAACAATTATCTTTGAAACAATTTATTGGTAATATCGATTCACAAAGGAAAATAATAGTGCTATGCTAATCTATACAAAACATGTAACATGTCTTTTGCAAGAGAGTAACAGATCAAAAATTTGGACTATTCCATTCAACTTTCATGATGCAAACTGTGAAAAATTTAGATATTTTATTTCTAAAAGCTCTAAGAGTGTCCACAAAAATGTAAAATTTTGGGTAAGTACTATTTTAGTGGGTCGAAAACTCACTGAAGCCCTTTTTGAAAAATGCATATTACTTCAAAGTCCTACGAAACTTTTAATAAAATTTCAACAATTTTGACAAAGTGAAAAATGTCAAAAGTTTCTCTTTTAATCTTGAAAACTTATTGACTTTCTCGCTGAAATTGATTAAACCCCATTTTTTCAATTTGTAAGAAAAATATTGACCTTTATGTCGCAATGGCAAAATCAACAGACTGTTGGAACGCTCAGTAACATACTAAATTTGTAAAATCTTAGAGGCTTCAATTTCAAAATCTTAAAACTTAAATTTCTTCTTAAATATTGAAGGCTTTAAACGTAAAATTATTCAATTATCAAACTTTCCAATTTGAAGCTGTCCAGTTTTTACTACTTGAAATTCAAATTACTAAATGTACAAAAATGTGCTAAATCTATATAAGGGTTCAAACAAAATTGTGAAATCTCATACACCATCTATTCGAAATGATCTTATTTATCATGTGTCGAGCTAAAATAATTAAATTTTGAATGTTATGAATAAAAAGATCATTAACAATTGAGGCCTTTATTTTAAAAATCTATACCATTCACCGATTTCAATTTCATATCTAACTACTTTGAAAATATTAAATTGGAAATCCTTCAAATTTAAACTATTTTCTGAATAGGAGACAAACAATTTGAAAAAGGCTAACAAAAGTGAAAAAGCAACTCTCTATCCGGTTTAAAAAGAAACATTCATCATGGATTATTTTCAAATCTTTAACGTTCTGCATTTAACAATTAAGAAATTACAATTGTTGAATTCGAGCCTTCAAAATTAAATTATTTTACAATGATTAGTCTTTAAAATTCAACAATTTAAAATTGGAAGTGTTTAAAGCTGTAAGACTTCACACTTGAAGTCCGGATTAAATAACTTCTTGAGTTCTTCAACTAAAACTATAAGAATTAACCAAATTTCCGACCAGAAAATAAATTCACTGTCTTGGATGAAAGCAGTTTCATACGGGTAGCATTCTAAATGGAATAATTTTTATTTAAAGGCCTTCAAAATTAAACTGTATTTCAAAATGAAATGTTAGGAATTGTATTATTTGTAATTGAAAGAGCTTAGATTTGAAGAATTTGCAATTTAAAGTTTCAAAATTGTTTATTGGTTATGCCTGTAACCTTTTACTTTTTAGTAACAGAATAAGTTATACAATTTTTGAAGGCACAACATTTAAAATTGCTCTGCTTGCCAAGAAAAGCCCAGTAGCGACTAGTAGCGCCAAATCGAGGCACTAAATTTGCTACTTTCTGCGCTATTTTCATTGTTGTGATTCCTGTAAGAGTTCTCTTGAACAAATGAATAAATCAATTTTTTTCACTCATAACATAATCGTCATTACTGTCCACATGGCGGACAACTCAAATTTTAATCATCAAAAATTTTCTGAATCAGATAATCCAAGATTTTGTTAATGAAAAAAAAGTTAATATTTCCAATTTTTAAGAGAAGTTCGCCATAGATTTCGCTTTCCTTTTTACAATGAAAAAACGAAATTTCGATTCATGCATCATTTTTCGAGTATTCTTGCAGCAACCATTCAGATGACATTACCGTTTCACCTTAAGGTTAATTAGACTCTTCATATGCCACGCGCTCCATTACGGATGAGAAGGGCGTTAGTCATGAGAAACGGCCGAAAACCGGTGGAAGACGAACTTGAAATCGCAATAAACTAAAAATAGAACTAAGGATTCGTGAAGGGTTCTAAGACCCACGTCATAATTTATTCTAACTACTGCTTTATAAACTGGGCCCCATCGATGGACCAAGCAGTTCAGTGTTTCCTTCAATTCAGTTCAGTATCAATCCTTTGTTCGGAAGCCATCTCGGTTTACTACCAAATTTAACGAATACCAATTCATAAGGTCTCAGTTTGGTCACCAAGTAAATTTCGGTCCCTATTTGGAACCCAAATCAACATCCTGATATTTTACAAGACATTCTACAAGAACATCTTAACTCTAACTCAGGTAAGGCTCCCATTTCCCATATTTTATCATAACGGTCATTAAACAAGAGTAGATATTCACCAATACCCTTTCGTTGAAAGTACTGGTTACAGATGATGGCCAACCCCCCCCCCCTCCCCAAGTCCATGATGCAATTCCATTAATATTGTAATTCTTCAATTCAACCATTCTCGATTCTCATGATATTTCAATAAATAAGTCTATTGTGGCTTCTGACTTTTTCCTCATCTCTTAGTTATGACCCTTCCGATCTTGAATAAAACGAGGACCTTTCAGAATAAAGTGGGAGCTGTAATGTTCGACGTAACACTTAGAAGGTAATAATTACCCTCTGTAAAGAATAGAAAGTTATATTCTGTTTCATTTGTATTTTTAGAAGAAAATCTTAAGATACTCAGATTGGAAGAAACTGCATTAAAGCTTAGATTCAGAAAACTCTTTATTTGACAGAATCTTTTAGGAAAATTAAAATGCATGGAAATATTTGTTTGTTATATGTAAAAATAAAACCAGCAAAACGTCTTTCGAAGAGGATTATTGTTGTGGCCTTCCGAGCAAAACAAACAGTGTGATTAAAGAAACTATTTCATATTTATGCTATATTTCTAACATCATTCTAGGACTTTTTTTCATGAGAAATTATGTGAAAAACTATAAAAGAAGCAAAATATCGTTCTAAGGGGTGGATTTAAAAATTTCAAGGGTAGCTTTCTGTCAATGGTACACATTTTAACTCTTTCAAGGTCGTCTTTAATCATTCAAGGCCAAAACCTCTGAGGTGCAGTGAAAAAAAAGCACATTATAAATTCCCAACCCTCTTTAGAAGGTAGCCCCTTCACTCTTAAGAAAATTATTATGAATAAACTAGAGTAACATTATTTTCAGTGATGCCTTTCATCATTTTATTGTCATACTTATTGCTTTTACGTAAGTCATTTCTAATATTTGAACACAAAGAAAGAATTAACATTTTTGAGCACAAAAGTCGAAATTGAACTGAAAAGAGAAAGCGGGACATCGACCAAGCGAGCCACCACAGTAACTACACTACCGCTTTACACAGTGGGCTTATTAGAAAAAGTAAACATTTCCCAATTAGAAAACTTATTTTAGATTGTGGGTAAATCAAAATAATAGGCTCAGAAAGTATTAACAATAATGACTATTACACTCAACTTATGTTTATAAGTACGCGATTGCACGCACAGTTAATTATACGATGGAAATATAATTATACATCCCAAACCTTACTTCTCTAGTGGAAGCTGCCAAATGTCTCTCCAACATAAATTTCTCAATATTTTAATGCTCAAGAAGACCTAGTACCTTACCTTTAAAATACTCCAAACTACACTCCCACCCCGAAAATATATTTTAACCAGACCCAAAACTTACCCCTCGCTAATATAACAAAATCTATTTTAGCTAGATCCACCCGAAAATATTCGCGTGGAATTCCACGTGGAAATACTCGTACTAATTCACGTAGAAACACACGTGGATTTCGAGAAAAACTACGGGAAATTCGAGTGGTAATTTGAAACAAGAAACAAAAGAATGTCCATGTGATACTTTATAGGTTGGTTTCCGTTTAATTAACATCCTAAAACCACCACTAGACCTGTGGAATGTAACATGTTTGTAAAGTCCTCTAAAGTGAAGTTAATTATTGTCTTCGACTTTTCAAAATTTGTAGATTTTTTGGATTGATCCAGCTAAGACAGCATTCGTTATATTACCAAGGGGTGAGTTTTCGCAAGTGCGTGAAATATATGCTTCGGGCAGCAGTATAGTTTCGAGTCTTCTAAGGTAAAGTTGGTTCATTTTTCCGGCTTTCAAAAATTGTTGGATTATTTGGATGAGTCAAGCTGAAATAGTTTTCGTTATATGAGCAAGGGGTGAGATTTGGAAGGTGCTTGAAATATATTTTTTAGGTGTCAGAATAGTTTCGGACCTTCCAAAGTTTATTGGTCGATTTTTTCAACATTAAACGTTTCTTGGATTTTTTCAGGAATCTAGCTAAGATAGACTTTGTTTATTTGCGGGATGGGAATATGTTTTGGAATATTTTAAAGATAAAGTGTTTCGATTCTTTCAATATTTAAAAGATTTATGTTGGAGAGACATTTGACAGTTCCTGTTGTAGAAGTAGGGTTTAGGATTTTTAAATTAGCAATGACTATGACAGGACGTTTCAGAAATTTGTACAAATTCAGACGAATAATTTGAGCCACCAAAAAAAGTTCAATATGTATGATGGTCGGGCCGGCGGAACGTTTACGAGGCCCAACTTGTCTTTTTTAAATTGTTTATTTCCGTTGGTTTATTATTCATAATTCTAGTTGGTCAAGTATGTACGGATAATACTACGAGATAGCATTTTCAAAAGAACATCTGAAGTTTTCGGTACTGCATCTGTAGGAAGAAAGATTGGAGATGGTTAGTGGAATGATGAAATCCGCGTGGTTGTTAACGAGAAACAGCAAGCGTACTCGAGAAAGCTAGAGATCGAAGGTCTTAGTAATGATAAGAGGACTAGACTAAAAAGTGATTATAGTGTTGAAAATAGAAAAGCAAAGACACCAGTCAAAGAAAGTCGCGATGAAATCAAAGCGGAATTTAATAGAAAAATGCAAACTGATTTTGAAGGAAATAAGAAATTATTTAGAAAATGGGCCAAGAAGGTTAGGAAAGGAGGTACTAGCACTGAGTTAATGCTGAGAACGGTGAAGTTCCAAATTATTCGAGAAAGGAGATAATCGTTGCACTCCACAACGGAAAGGGTGATACGGGTGGCTGTAGTAATTGAAGATCGATTAGCCTATTAAGGATCGTGGGCAAAATATTCACCAAAATATTTATTGGTAAGGTCATGGGAATAACTAAAGAAAGAATCTGGGAAGCTGAATATGGATTTATATCAAAGAAATCCTGTGCGGATGAGATATTTAGCTTGAGTCAGATCATGAAAAAAAGTTTGAGTTTTCATTTTCAAAATGTTGTCGAACGCTCTTCTCATTCTTTTGGTTCATTACGGGTGAAGATAACCGCTATGCTTGTTGCATTCATTTCACATATGAGGATCGTCATCACTTCGACTCTTCGATGAGTAGACGGACCGACGAACCTCCGGGTAAGATACTAATCACAACAGGAGATGGTAATCACAGGCTGTCAGTTCTTATGTCACAAATATCGATGCTTATATGTGCAGATATACTCCAACATATTATGCATACCAGAAGTCTTACCACTACTGCGTATAATTTAGTCTGCAATCGTTAGTCTAAATTGACTCTGAACCTGCACGTTCGGTGAGTGAGTTTCTTTTTATGATGAATCAGGATTCGACAAGTAGTCAAATATGTCACAGGGTGTGGAGAGGGAGATTTTGAAAAGTGAAGAAGGAAGAGCGACTTATTTTAATGTTCTCACAAAGGAAAAATACTTGGAATTTATAGAAGAAGTAGAGGAAGCTGAAAAAGTGAGAAGAGAAACAACGCTTCTATAATGAAGGTTGAAGCGATTTAGTGTGCTGCAAATCGGGGGGATGAAAAAACTTGTCGCACGAAATGAAGAAAATGAGAATATAAGATACTATCTTTCAGCTGAAGAGCCATATGATGTCATTGATGCAGCTCATGTGGCAGTGGGTCATGGTGGTCGCGACAGAATGTCAGTCGAAAGGTCTAAAAAATTTGCAAATATTACGAAGAGAATCTTATGCCCCTTTTTGTCTTTGTACGAAGTCTGTTTTCGGAAGAAAACAAGAATGAAAAGGGGACTGGTTTCCAAACTAACTTTGCATTCTGATATGAACAGTAGGTATCAAATTGTTTCTAATGACTTTCGAACACAACCTCATCGTGAATTTAAGTTTGTTATGGTGTACAGAGACCGTTTAAGAAATTTTGTTTTGCATTGTCCATTGGAATCCAAGAGAGCTAAGGAGGTAGCCTAAAATTTGATTGACATATTTTTAACCTTAGGATCCCCATGCATCTCATAGTCTGACAACACACAAGAATTTATGGGTCATGTTATTTCAGAACTCACAAATCTTTGGCCTGAACTTAAAATTGTACATGGGAAACCACGACACAGACAGAGTCAAGGATCGGTCGGAAGAGCCAATCAAGACATTGAAAATATGCTCAGTTCCTGGTTGAAGGACAACCAAACAACTACAATCTGTTTGCGGACAGAACGAGCGGGGGCCAGACGAATTTCTGTCAGCTTTGCGCAGACTGTCGTAAGTTAGGCGTGGTTTGAGTACAGTTGGGCCTGCTTGACATTTCCTCTGTATGAAATTTGTGACGGAACTCGCAAAGTCGAGGTGAGCAGTAGCTGTTTTGAGTGAAATGCACTCGAGTGAAGAAAAATGTATCCTCACTAAAACGACTCTTATTGGTTATCCTGAAAGAAAAAACAATTTGTCCACACCTAAGTTGTATTCTGCGTCATCAGAGTTCGCCATGTATTAATACTTCCTTCCTTTCATTTCACAGGTTTATCCAAAATAAGCCTATAATGATAAATCAGGACATAGCACTTACGACAAGAACAATCTGCTTTAACCTATGAAATAAAATTAGGCCGAACTAGTT
Organism: Melikaiella ostensackeni; assembly: GCA_032362435.1. Lineage (NCBI taxonomy): Eukaryota > Metazoa > Arthropoda > Insecta > Hymenoptera > Cynipidae > Melikaiella > Melikaiella ostensackeni. The sequence goes on from JAUMHM010108278.1 coordinate 9,457, forward strand.
TAGGCCAGGAAAAATTAGTTAATCTTGAGAGCCTTGCACGGATTTCAGAACTACTACTTTAGCATAGTTAAAACTAATTTGTACTGAAATCGGGTTTGGACCGTGGCATATACATGGACAAGTGTCTAAGAATAGTTCTTTCAGAGGATGAAGGTCTTCATCTCGAGACAGTAAGGGGGCGTGCATGGATTGACGATTGCAAATGATGAGGTTGTTAAGGCGGAATCAGTAGATGATTTACAGAGAATATTGAGCACACTGGATAATATCGCGAATAGTATGTGTTTCAAGATTGACGTGAATAAAACAAAAATTATTGTGTTCGAAAGAAAGGATGAGAAAACACGGTATGCAACATTGCCTTAGACGAAGAGAGGATTGAACAAGTTGATAATTTCATGTATCTTGGAATCTATTTACTTTTGACGGGAAGCTAGATGGAGAGATATTCAGACGTGGAAACGAGGGTTGAAATATTATAGGCAGCGAAGGAGTCATTCCTAGAAGTGAGAGTGTGACGAAAAAAGTTAAAATTGCAAAAAAGAGTTCTGTGCTTGCATCCACTGTGCCGTATGGCAGAAAGATCTGGAAGTATCAAGGAAAGAATAGAAGTAAAGTGAACGCGGTTGGCATACCATTCCTGCGGAATATGTGCGGTATGTATGCAAGAATAGAAACGTGTGAAGGACAAACGTTCATCAGTCAGTTTGTGTCATTTGGATGAGCAACAAGCGACTTCTAGATTGATCTGAGCCTCATATCTACTCCTACACATCCCTTACTTACGTTCATCATATGAATTCCTTGATCTTCGTTAGTATAACAAGGCTAGAACCGAATGAGTTACGCTCACCCCGAAAGGGATTTGGCATTATAGTATAATAATAATAATAACAACAATAGTACTTTTACCAAGGTTCTGGTGGTTCGAATTCCACCTCAAGCTGTAGGCCCTCCATCATGCACTTGGCTGCAGCCCAGCCCGAGGATGGTAGAGTAGAAATTATACCAGACTACCCAATATGTCAAATTATGCATATCACTCTGATCAGATCACTTGATTGCATTACCAAAATGCGCCCGTGACTGATGATATAAACCGGGATAGCCCCGTGCAATATATTCAGTTTGGTACAAATATCCAACTCAGAAAGTGCCTTAGACATATTGGGCTGTAACCATCTTAAGTCTGAGATCTATTTTTTTTATATAATAGTAATAACCGAAGATTACAACGAAGGTGTTCTCGCGTTGACGTCGCGGTAGGGCTTGAGCTTTCCTCTCATGACTTTGACAGCTATGTTGGCGGTAGAACTGCTACTGACAGGGTTTTCCATGCCGAACAGGCGGAGAACGAAGAGGAAAGGGACTGAGATCCCGTGATGGTAGAGCAGATCTCATCGATCAACAATCTGGCCAGCAAGAACATCTGCGACCAACGGCAAACAGTGGGACATCAACTGTGCCTAATGGGAATCTTTGGCTAGCGTTATCGATTTGCAGCCAACCACCTTAACAGGAATGCCGTGAGAGAGCATCAACTGTAATAAAACCATGCTAGAAGAATTGATGCCTCTCTATTATGAAAGCGCGATGTTTGAAACTAAACGCGAAAAGCGACACAGTTTTAGAATAAAGTTCGCTGCAAAGTATCCCCATATACAGAGAGTTGCAGCAAGAGATCTTATCACTAAGGTTAAGGCCATCAGAAATGATCTGCTAATCTCAGAAGACCGAGCAATGGAGATTAAACGACAGGTTGAGTCGGCGGAGGAAAACGTCGATAATGAGCATCAATTAGAGGAAGCTGCGCCACCAGAATAAGCGGTGACCGGTGAGGCAAAACAACATTATGTTTTGTTTATTAATATTCTTGTGCAACCTGATGATGATCCAGTGCCCCCATATCCTCCAGAGGCAGATGGCCCGACCTAACCAGAGGTAGTAGCAGACATTCAGCAAACTAAAAGGCGATTAAGATAGACATACGATATGAACAGAGATGTTATGTGCCTTTATTTTGTGGCAAAGAATAGTGGGCAAACTGTGAGGAGGGAACATCATCGTATCTTCTCACGTAAGTACCCGCATCTAGCCACAATAATAAACAAACAGAATCTAGTGGACCAGACACGCTCAATATCTATAAACAAATTGCTTTCAGCAGTTGAAATAGCTACCATCAAAATGGAAGTAGAACAACAGCCTCCTATTGATAAAATCCCTATGGAATGTGTGAATAATGAAGAGGTGATTGAGGCTGAAGGCATGGATGCTAGGGATAATGAAGAACAAGTATAGGGTTCGCTAGAACCACATCCGGGCTTCAACGTTCCCGTTAATGTATACAGCGAAATCCCAGAAAAACTTATGCACCTTGAAACGAACTTTGGTCAAGCTCTACTACAGTTCAGGGATGTAGAACCAACACAAAGGCATTCTCTGCCAAAGATGTTCGTTACGAGGAATCTGAATGCGCTGATAGGGCATCTGTACAACAAGGTTTTGCCAATGCATTTTAACGCAGAACTAACTGCGTTACAGGTGCAAACTCTTGTGTATTGTGAAGCTGTGGCAGTCGTAGGAACGTTGGGCCGTAGAACTAAAAAGAGTAAGTAACTGGAAAGCCCCAGGTCCGGACATAATGCACAATTTTCGGGTTCAAGTACCTGAACAGTGTGCATCCTGCGTTGGCCAGGTGTTTTCAAAAGATCATCGAACCATCAGATCTGATTCCAGGCTTTATGCTCAAGAGTACCACGTATATGTTGCCTAAAAAACCAGATGCTCAAAATCCATCTGCATTTCCACCAATAACCTGTCTCCCAACGATTGATAAGTGCCTTACAGCAGTAATTGCAGATAAGGTTTACTCTTATTGCGCTGAGAATGACATCCTAATAGAAGAACGAAAAGGATGTTGCAAAATCTCACGAGGCAGTAAAGATCTAGTCACCATAGACGCTAAGGCCATGACGCAAGCTAGAAAACATCAAAGAAACTTGCACATGGCTTATATTGACTACAAGCAAGCGTTCTCTTCGGCACCACACGACCATTTGCTTGAAGTTTATAAAGTTTACAAGATCTGCCCACGTACCATTGACTTCTTGCGTCGCGCGATGATGCTTTGGGGAACAAGGATCAAGTGTTTTGATCATGGGCATTCAAGGATAACTAGATTAATTCGCATCATGACGGGTATCTTTCAAAGAGACTCCATTAGTGCATTATGGTTCTGTTTAGCGATGAATCCACTGAGCAAACACTAAATAGTATGTCTCATGGGTTCAGAGTACACGATAACGAAGATGGTCATCAGCTGACCCATCTTCCGTACTTGCATGACTTAAAACTGTACGCTAGTTCAAACAAAAATTTATAGGAAGTGATCTATTTCACAAAGCAGTTTTCCAACGTCATCCACATGGAATTTGGACTAGTTGAATTCAGAACAGTGCATGTGATCAAGGAAGAAATAGGGACCGCAGAATTAGAGGACAAGAACAAGGGTCACATCGAGGCAATGGTTCAGGCTGAGTTATATAAATATCTGCGTATTCTTGAGTCTCAGGGTATTCGGCATACGATAGTTAAGAGAAGCCTAATGACTTCCTTCACCACAATACTCAGATTGGTTCTGAAGAGTTCTCTCAATTCGGCCAATAAAATCAGGGCTATTAACACCCATGCCATCCCTATCCTGATGTTCTCTTTTGGGTTCATCAAATGGTCAATCACAGACCTTGAAAGAATAAACAGAACCACCCACGCTGAAATGACTAAGCACCGAATGCACCACAGTAATTCGGCAATTTAAAGGGTAGTTCTTTCACGACATAAAGGGGATCGAAGCGTTGTAGGTTGTCAAAAAACTGTGTATACCAAATGTTATACAGTTGCGAAACTATTTTAACAGCAAGATGGATGTTGCGCTTTACAATACCATCTGTGAAACAGATCTTGATTTCATGCCCTTGAACTTGTCCTCGGAGGAAGCCTTGAATGTCAGGGCGGAAACCGTAAAGGATTCAGAAACGCAATGGGGCCAAAAAGCTAACCACGGCGAGCACCCCAAAACGTTAAATCAACATGAAGTGGACAAAGAGGCATCCAATATTTCGCTAAGAAAGGGCGTCCCGTTTCCGGAAACGGAGGGACTCGTGGTAGCGATTCAGGACATGGTTGTCAGAACTAGGAACTATCGTAAATATGTGTTACGTCAAGACGTGGTTGATAGGTACCGATTGTGTGGAGATACCAACGAATCCATCGAGCACATTATTGGTGGTTGTCGCGTAATGGCTCAGAGAGAGTCCACGCATAGACATAATGATGTAGCGGGCATTATCATCAACAACTTGCCCTAATCCTAGAACTCTTAACAGAATGAATGCTATTTCATAGATACATTCCAGTGCCCGTATTAGAAAATGAAGACTATATCTTGTACTGGGATGTTACTATTCAGACGGGTCATTATATCTGAGCCAATCGACCCGACATTGTCATGCGTGAGAAAAAAGGTGGAAAAGTCTATATCATCGACACTGCTTGTACACTTAACCGGAACTTGCAGGCAACTTATACAACCAAGACCCATAAGTATAGCGAGTTAAGGCATGAAGTAAAGACAACATGGAGGAATGTGAAACATGCATCTATTCATCCTATTGTGATATCGGTGACAGGCAATGTGCACGCAAGATGCACTGGACATCTCGAACATCTAGGAATCAGTAGGGTACTGGCTGCAGCTCAAAAAGCGGTTTTATTAAAGACCTGTGGCATTGTAAGAAACTTCCTAGATGATCAGGAAAAAGGCGACTGAGACCCTATGGAGTAACAGATGGTAGTTTTGAAAAAGCATCCAGAGGCGATTAATGTCACCTTCCACTACTTTCGGCCGCTGCATAAGGACAACAGCGGTAAACGAAGAACTCCAAACTACATCATACATCTAAGTTTGTACCTAGTACAAAAAAATTTTTTAACGAAAAGACATTTTATTACATTTTAAATACAAAAAATGTTTCTCATATCACATAAGAATCATCCAATTTATAGATTACGTTCCTGACAAATTATGTAATTTTTTACAGAATCAATAAATCCACTGACGAGGGCTGCCATTATGTGACGAAACGTTTGATTAAATCATTAACTAATTGAATTCAATTTTTTTTGTACTCAAAAGCTGAATCCACCAACAACTATTTTACAAAATGCGTACGTAATACAAATATATACAATTAAAATTTATAACATTGAGTATACATAGAACTGCGATTAATGTTTAAAATGAAATCCTAAAAATGGCAAAATGGGCATCACAATCTATACTTGTGCAGCTACAAGTATGCATGATTTTTAATGGAAAAATTGTAAAACACAAAATTACAAATAATCACTATATGATGTCCACCATCTTTAATTAAGAAGATAATAAAAAATGTCAACTCATTTTATTCATTGTGACTCTAGAGTCCCCCAACACATTGTGTCAAAAAATTTACTTATACAAAAAGAATGTGTGCCTGAAAACGTTCAATTATTTTTTACGTAATCACGATATAGTTTCATTATAAATCCCAAAGATATTTTTTTATCTGATACAAAATATTCTGGAAGAATTCTGTGCCTATGTCTCAGTAAATCTAGTAGGAAGGTCCGACTTTTCATTTGTGATTTCATACCCTTTTATATTTATATTTATACAACCGGCAACCTAATGTACTGCAAAAAAAATATTTTCAACTATTTTTTGGGCTTCTTAAAGTTTGGTGTCCCTGGCCATCCTGAATAGAAATATTTAGGATATACGTAATATCATATCATTCATGAGGACTTTACAAATATACAGTAAAGTTTGATTGAATACGAAATCATTTGAGGAAAAAATCATCTCTTTAATACTTTCAGAATCATCCAAAGATATTTCATTTTAATCATGTAGCGATAAATTGGTTCAGCCTCTCCGAGTTTTCAGGTCTTTTGCGGTAGAAGACTAGAAGCGGGCACACAAACGTGTTATTTGCAAAGCTCAAACAATATTTTGAATGATGATTCTGGATTTTTCTATCATCACAAAATGTCACCTATTTACTTTTTGTCACCTGTTTTAAAATTTTTTACACATTTCACCTATTTTCGTTTCTCATCTTTTCACCTTATTTCGATTGAAAAACTAAAATTTTATTCAAATTTGCATTTCACAATGACTTGTAGCTAATTCGTGTGAGCTAAACCGAGCAGCAATTTTGCTGAGAGCGGGAAAAAGCTGGAAAATGACAGTGAATTTATTTTCAGATCGACAATTTTGTTAATTCTTATAGTTTTAATTGAAGAATTCATTCAATCAGGACTTCAAGTTGGACGCCCTGCAGCTTTAAATACTTTACACTTTAAACTGTTAAATTTCAAAGATATATTGTGGAATCATTTCATTTTTAAGGCTCGAATTCAGAAACTGTGATTTTTGAAATCTCGTATTTTTTAATTTCGCCCTTGCTTTTTGTTGACAAATAACAACACTTTCACAACAAGAAAAATAAATTTCCGCATTCCCTTCTCCGCCCTAAAGTAAGCTGTAGCGGATAATCGGTTTAACTAGGCAGAGAATTATTTTTTATTTTATTTATTTTTTTTATTTATTTTATTTTTAATTATCATATTTCTCTCTCCGCTTGGTTCAATTGAGAAGTTCACATCTGGCGAAGGAGCATCGGAAAACCTAGCCGATCCCAAGCCGATATATTGACTTCCTGATACCAAGTCGAGACGAGACCAAACCGATACGATCTTCACCGACAATGGAGGCTAGTCTCGGCTCGGGATCGTTTCGGTGTCGGAAAAAATCGCTCGACGGCACCACTACTTGTATCACGAACTCAGGGTCGTTGGGAACGCCAGCAATTCGTCCTCGCTTCAGATAAATCTTGGCACACTTTTCCAATCCAAAGTTAATACTGGTTTCGAGTGTGTACCCCTGGATGATCTTCAGAGCATCCTTAAGATGCTCTTTTTCAAAAGCATAGATCTTTAAGTCATCCATATAAAATATATGAGTTACCTTACGTTCGCGCTGATTAGCCTTGCCGCAGAGGTACCCATGAGAATTGCGTAGTGCGATAGATAGTGGCAGAAGTGTGAAGTGAAAGAGGAGATGGCTCATAGTTTCGTTTTGAAAGACGCCCCTCTGGAAAGTGACGCTGTTAGTTGTCACACGATGTCTTCCAGGTGAGATGGTAAATCTGGTTCTTCAAAGAAGCATCAATCGCTCTATGCATCCCGCTAGTTGTGGATAAACTTTTACGCTTTCTAACAGACAGATGATAGGTCTTTGGAAGGTTGAATCGGAAGCTTTCTGGTCATCAATCCAGACCATCGACAGATTGCGATAGTAGGCTGCAGGGTCTTTGCAGACGCTTCTGCCGATAAGCAGGTTTTCCCAACAGTCTGCGACGCGTCTTTTCAATCCACGTTGTTCGTAAATCTTTCTCTACACAGGTTCAATTGTCCGAACAATCCTGTCATTCAGGATAAGTGTAAGATCTTATACAGCGTATTCAGACAAGTTATTGGCCTGTAGTTCCTTGGGGGGGGGGGGGGGACAAGTCGGGTTTTTTT
>JAUMHM010108288.1:0-21882 GCA_032362435.1 Melikaiella ostensackeni
GTCGCTCAATTGTAAGGCACAAAATTTTTTAGAATTTTTTCGTTTTGTTCATTAGAAAGAGCAACTTAATAAATACTTAATAGTGAAAAAACTCGAAAATCTATTTTTTCCGACTAAGGTCCCTTTCTTCGCGACAGATCACATATATATATCTATATGTATTAATGAAGAAATTGGTGAAAAATTTGAACCCAAATTTGAGAAAATTAATTGATAGACAATTTTAAAAATAAAACAATGAGGTATACTATATATACAATAAACAAAAAAAAACATTCAACAAATGAAAATCACTTAAGGGCATGTCTAATAGGAGTCACGTGATCAAACTAATGCTCGATTTTTAATCTTTATTTTTGGAACGATATACTCTTTCTGTAAATAAAATATCGCTCTGAAACTTTGAGAAATTCAAAGGGAAACAGTAACTTACGTTTGTATACATTATTTGGGTGAAAATTTGTAGAAAAATTTCTCGAAGAAATTAGAACTGGAGCAACGTCAGAATTTTTTTTTCAAACAATTTATGTTCACACGAAATGAGATATAGAGTTGAAATTTCCGGAAATAGCATAAAGAGCAACTAAGGAACGTTTTTATGGTCCTAATTATTTACAGTTGAAGAAAAAATTTTCAATGAAAAACTAAATTTGGACACTTACCGACCGTGCGACGGCCTACATAACGAAGTTCACAATGACAGTAAGTGACAGGTCTCGGGCTGATATGAGGATCCTAATCGATCCTACCCGCAAAAAACTCGGTTGCGAGAATGGAATGCTGTTCACGGTTTCTACAGTACATCATCACGTCATCGTTCCAGAAATAAAGATTAAAAATCAAACACTAGTTTGGTCACGTGACTCGTGTTAGACACGCCCTTAAATGAAGTGACAGAATTTATGGACTTCATGAACTTTATGAACTCAATAAACTTGATGAAAATATCACAACCAAAAATTGACAAAAAAATTGAAACTCAATTTTATAAATGAAACAGTGAAAGCAACTACGAGAACAATAAACGAATGCACTTAACAAATTGAAATTTCTTAATTTATACCACTGATTCAATTTATTCATCCATTTCGAAAAACTTATGTAAATGTCAAACCCAAACATTTAGAAATAGAATTAAAACTCAATTTCATAAATAAAACAAAATTATATATACTATAAGAACAATGAGCAAATGCATTTAACAAATCAAAATCACTCAATTAATAATACTTATTGAACGGATATAATTTATTGACCCATTTTCAACAAATTGATAAAAATGTCGTGCCCAAAATTTTAAAACAAAAGAAAACTTAATTTTATTAATAAAACAATGATACAAATTATAAAAACGATAAACAAATGCATTTAAGAAAATTAAATTTCTTCATTTTTACTACTAACCCAAAAATTCAGAAATAAAAGTAAAACTCAATTTTATAGATAGAGCAATTATATATACTATTACGTCAGAAACGTTACATGCTATATTATATAACCCTTTAAAATCAATCGGTGGGTTTATCTTTACTGTTCAATGAATCAGAGATTGATTCAACACAGAGTTCCTTAGTACAACCTAATGACATAAGCGAAACAATCATTAAGATAAATTCTTATTTATTTAATACAAAGGTCAGATTGGAAAATACTTGGGAAAAGAATGAGAAATGTTTTTGAATCTTGAGTTGAGTTGAGAATCCAGAAGTCAAAGTACTTATCGAGTCAAGGAGAGGAAGCTGCGTCCTTTAACCAGAACAAAGATAGTTAGCCTCTCATTGAGTTACATGTCGGGTTTAGTAAAAAAACACTGTGACTAACCTTCGAATTTGTTGAATAGTAGATTGTAAGGAACTCCGGCGGGGTATTTTCGTGAATCAGCAGGAGGTAGACAAGTACTACCGTGGTTTCGAGGAGATGGTTGGAGATAGACCAGACACAAGGGGTTTCGTGAATGGAGCTTTGAGTCAAGGTTGGATTCGAGGATGACACTTCAAGAAACGAACTGAATTTGGAAGACCACGCTGGTTCAATACAACACGTCAGAAATCAAACTGGTGGATCTCAAACTCTTACTGGAACTGGAACTGATGTGACAATATCTAGCCCCCTCATATACAAAAGATCCACATTAAACATGGCGTGTGGTCGAAGGCCACCTTCGGCTTGGGGTTGATTGTCTTCTCTCATTCGTTGGCTATTCCAAATTTATTTCCTAGATGGTATCCCTCGTGCACGGTTATTTCTCCATTTTAGATTTACCTAAGTGGACTTCAAAAATACGGGGAAACTCGTGATCTTGTTTACGATGGCTATTCTTCCTTTTTTTATTACCTTCCGAACGGAGGGTTTTGGTTCGGATCTGCACCTTTCCTGTTGCGTGACTACGAGTATAATAGACATATCTAAACTGATAAGCCACCCTGTCTATTAAGCTAGCCCTTTAATAGTTTCTATCCGTTGACATTGATAATATTTCCTTCTTCGATTATTTGGACCAACTTTTAAGCTCATCCAACCTGACTACTTATTGTATTTCCCTAGAGTATCTCGTTTACAGTGCTCATACGGAAACAATATAATTTTTATAACGGTGCTTTTCATTAACTACGTATTTCACTTAATTGAACTGTCACAAGTATTGATCGCCTAAATAAAAGGTTACATGACGTAACACCTTCGAGGCAATTGTCCACTGTGCGCAAACGCTTGAATATTTACGTTTCACGCGCATGACACGTACTTCCATACTATCGATGAAAGCGTACATGAAATTACAATAAATGCTATATTAAAAGGAGAATAGTTAATAATCATACTATAGCTGAAATTTGCATAGGCATTAAGACATAATACATTGACTAAATGATGTACATACTTTTATCTAAGAAAACACATTTTTTTAAATTTTGAGAGTTTTTTATAAACGTGTAAATTTTTATGAATTTTGTTTTGTTTTAAACATGAATACCAATTAGTGTATTATTAAGATTACAATTTGCGTCAATTTGCATGCATTATGTGCTAAGTTTCTAATTCAGGAAGTCTAAAATATAGAACCGATCATTTCAGTCATTCAAATTCATACTGGCCTTTTTACACTTTACTTTCACAATTGAATCTGAGTGTTTATCATACATAACTCTTAAGTATTGAAAGAAAACATTTTTCCCTTTACAATAATAATTATTTTTTACTCTTTTTCTTTAAATTGATTTTCAATTGGTCGCATGACCTCCTCCCTCCTTACTTAAAAAATGGGGTTTGAAGAATCCACATTTTTTTAGCTAATTGAAGTGGAAGGCTGGTCATGTGCCAAGAATATACGGCCCTATGTGAGCATATTTATCAAAGGGATATCTCTATATAAGAATTTTGATTACATATCATAGCTTATCCTTCAAAGTTTTTATTTCGTCTAGGCCCGTTACAATAATGTGCGGTATGATATCGTGAGAAGCATCTTTGACAAGAATTTGTCCATTCAGATAATCTAATGGGCCCATCAAAATTTTGCGCAATTTCGTGTTTTGCTTCTACTTCTTCTAATTCCTCTCGAAGGTCATATTTTGGATGTATAATCTGCAGGATTTTTTCTGCAGCGCAGTGTTTCGCTTTGACTTTAGAATTCCCTACTTCAGTGGATGTGGTTACCTCTAGGCCCTTTCTCGTGAAACAAGTAGCTCGGAATGATAGATCTTTCAATCCGATTTCCTGAACATAGAAGTTCGGTTTTTGGAAATCATATTCTATGCTTTGGTTATTGAGTGTCAGAAGTGAAGTGTTATTTGCTGCTTCCATTTCTGTAACAAAGGTTGCGATCTTTGTTACAAGATTGGTTCAAAAATGGGAACTTTTAAAAAGTGATATGAATTTATTTTTAATACTAGAAAACGAAAAGGTAAGTGCAACTTTTAATATTTACTTACATCATGCAAATGTTATTAATTAATAACATTGAATCTGGATTATGAGAGAATATTATAATTTACTAGAAAATACGTTAATTCAATACAATTCTATCCTGTCTTCTGAATCCGAGGAAAAAAATTTCAAATCTCTTGTAATCAGAATATCTATGTGTTTAGATATTATTGAAAATAAAAGATCTTATTAATGTGTTTCTGTTCTTTCGTAAATCCTAAGAATAATTTGAAGAACAAAATTATCATACACGCAAAAAAATACTTCCTTAGGACAACGAAGTATACTTCGTTAACTTAGTTTTTGTTGGATTAAACAATTAATTGGTTTACTGAACCAAGTCACATTGATTAGATTTACTAAGTCGACTTTGTTCACGAAGTGGACTTGATATATTGAACCAAGTTCTTGGTTTTCAGAAATCCAACGAAGCATTCTTCATTGTCCCAACGAAGTACTTCGTTGCTCCAAGGAAGTATTTTTTTGCGTGTACGAATTTAGAAGATAGTTAGATAGGGATGTCAAGAAGTAAATGTAGACGACATGCAGAGCTATAGAAATAATACGTAGGCGTTCAGGGGCATTTAGAAAGGTTTTTTAAACTATAGAAAAAAATACACAACTACGACTTCTAGAATTGGTACTCGAGTCTAAGGGTTGGTGTGTCTTAAAAAAAACTGACCGGAATTGGTCATCTTTCAGATTCCAAGTTTAAAGAAACGGAATGAGAAGAAAAAGGTGAATATTTGTGGTCTACTTTGTTCCGATCCATAAAACCGTCCGGTTCATTTGTGATTTCATTTTCGTTTTTCTTCTTGTGGTTTTTCTCTCTTGTGTTTTTCTTTCTTTCATGAAAAAAATGAATCGACGAGTGAGAAGTGCACTTAACTCTTTGGAGCGGGGTATAAATCCCAATAGGAGAAGTGAGCTTGAGGCTTTGGGGACTGAAGATGTCCCTCAAATGTGTTCCGATCTTGGGGCAAATGTAAACTACTTGCTCAGGATTACACTGACTGTGTTGAATGTGACTTTTTTGGTGCCGGACTTTTGGCATTTTCAACCAGTACGCCGCAAAATGGAAATTGAGCGGGAGTTAAAATACGAATTTAAAAGGCGCGGCCTTAACGGCCTATTTCACGCAGTAGGAGCATTTTGCCGCCTTATATCAGACAAACTAGTCAAGATGAGTCCTGATTATAATTGAATTTAATTGTTCACAACTGATTTCAATTTTAATTCGATTAATATGGTGGCTAAATATTTTTATTTTTCCAAATACGGGTTTTAAATTATATATTTTGATAAGGGTTAAAATCTGATTTCATTAATTGAGAAAACAAAGATTTTTAATTAGATTATTACTCGTTGCCTTTAATTCTTTAATATCGAGGATGATCATTAGAATTTCTGTGTGACAGCAGATTTTCAAAGATTTTTAAAGGAATATAAGATATATATTTAAAGCATTTTCTGATAAGTTTTAAAATGTCTCTAAGGATTTTACTAGGTATTAAGTTCATCATAGAGTTTCAAGAAATTTCAAAGGGTTACTAGACATTTTTTTTCAATATTTTAAGGAATTCCAAAGGATTTTGAGTGTTTTGAAAATATTTCAAGGAATTTCAAACGGTTTCCAGAATTATTTTTTTTAATATTTCAAGGAAACTTGGGAAATTACTAGGGATTGCAAAATGTATTTGAAATTTAGAAGGAACTCTAAGGGTTCTAATTAATTTTAAAGAAAAAAAAACAAATTTTATGGGATTTTTCGGGTTTTTCATTTTCCTCAAACTAGAAAGATAAAATAATAAAGTTAAATTTTGTTTTATAGGTGGATGAAAAACGTGTCAGATATTCGGCTCCCGATACATGGGTTCTTAGTGATGACGTTAGGTTTACCAGGAGGAATGGAAGAGTCCTCAAAGTTCTACGATAATTTAACCTTACCTTCGGTTCAATATTCATATTGAACTTTAAAGTTAGAATATTTCAGGTTCAAGTATTTTTTATCTTGAAGAAATTTCCTTCGACTTCAATTTTCAAATAAATTTTTTGTAGTAGCTGTTCTTGCTTTTGCTTCCAGACATTTACTAAATAATGTTACTGGGACTAGAATCATCATATTCTTTTTTTTATGCTGGTAAATCTCACTGATACCTGAAAAAATGTTTGGTGAGAAGGAAAATTAATTTAATAATGCTTAAAGATGTGGCATTTATAAAATAAAATAAAATGTTTGTTTATAGAAAAAATGTAATGTTTATTATTGCTTCAAAAAATAAGTCTACTTTCTTCTTACTTGAACTTAAATTTTGTAATAATATTTCATTCAAAGGACAATTTTATAATGAAAATTTTTGAAATTCCGCAGGATAAAATTTTTAAATGAATAAAATGATAAATTTTAAAATAAGACTAAAAATATACCCTAAGCTTATACGAATTGTACATAGACATTTGAAATATATAGAGTAGTATACTCTGTATCCTATAAATTTTAAAACATTCAGTTATTAGCTTCACGAAAATCATTTGTCTTATAGTAGACCTCGGTAATGGTGGATAAATTGTGCTATTAAATGTGCTATTTAATGGTATATTTTGAATCGAAGCATAATTTCTGTAAATAAATGGAATCAGGAGGAATACAATCAATGCTAAACAAAGAACACAATGGACCAATATCCACATATGTACTAACTTCGGCATTTTCAGTTGAAGCATGTGGTTCAGTCTTTATGATTTTTGTTTCTGAGGAATTAAGATTCACAATATATTCTACTGTAGATAATGCTGAATCTTTCTCTGATTTTAGTCCATAGAACATTTTATCTAATGTAGTTTTATTTAAAATTGATCTGTACATCAGAGTTGGTGTTATTTGAACTAATGGAAGTTGGAAGGTGGGAGTAGGAATAAAAGAATCCAAAATCGTTCTCTCTGAGTCATGTGGCAGAATTATGATTTGAGTCTCGATTTCGCAATTTAGATCCATCTGTAACACTCAGGTGTTAATTACTTCAATACATACTTTATTCATATTCGGACAATTTAAATTTATATTTTGAACTGATGTCGTCGAGTACAACCATCCAGAATGTGCTTCTGAAGTGATCCACATTGGGAAGTCGCTAAAGTTATTTTTATAATCGCATTTATATGGCATTGAAATTGTTAATATTGTTACTTCACAAATAGGGCTCATCATTACATTCTGTAGAGGTGGGAGTGAGGTGCAAAGTTTCAAACCGAACCTTGACTCGTGACAATTTCTCAAAAATGCATCCGTTGCTTCGAAATACGTTTTATTGTCCTGTGATAATCCAACATATGTTATTTGAGGTTTCACATACATTGCCACCGTATGATTTGTTTCAAAATTTGAAAAAATAGGCGATGGGTATGCCTTAAAAATAGTAAAATTTCCACTTAAAGAAGCAGGAAGAGTCAAGGTGAAGATTACATTATTGTTTATGCGAAACGAATGAATTTTTGAAAATTTCTTGAGGTCCTGAAGGGAAACGTTCGATGAAAATTTTGATAAACTATTACCTTTTGCTAAAATTTCCTGTGATCTTGACAAAGGTAATAAGAACTACTTAGGATCTCATTGATTACTTAAAAATGAAATTAACTCAGATAATATTTGTTCCAACGCATCAACATGGATTTCACAACCCGTGTTTAAATTTGCAATCCATTCGGCTGCTTTTTCTTTGTAAGCTTTTATTTTTGTTTTTCGAGTACGGCAATACATATTCGTACACGCTATTCATTTGCTACCCTCAACTTGAAATTTCATATTTTTTTCAAAATAAATGCCCGCTTTTTTCTTCAACAGTTAATTCAAAATATAAATGGCTCCTGACTGCAAAACCACCATCCGAAAAATGAAAATAATGAAAATGGTCTTCATTTTCTCGCTTCCTGAAAAAGATACATATTAGATTCTTGATTGATCCACATTCATGTGTGAAATTTATTTTAATTAATTAACTAGATAATACATAGCATGCATAATCTACAACATTAATTCACGTCATATCTGATTTATTTTCTAGATTTCCATGCGCTTTGAGATTTTTATTTGGATTTATTTCAAATTTAATATTCTCTTGCAAAACGTGGCAAAGGCTTCACCCTGGAGATCTTCTTTCTGCAGTTGAAACATTGTCTTGATTTCTTAGGGACGTTGTTGCTCGAAAGTGTGTATTTCAACACATTTCTTCCTCTGTCTGTGAGGGGATCGCGCAAAAATGATCTGTATTTTATTCTTCGTTTTAACGGATCAACCCAAAGGAAATCGAATTTTTGTACTGTCACTGGATCATTTAATTTTCTTAAAGCAAACGCAATTTTAATTGATACGAATGGTCTAGCTAAATTTGATTTTTTCGCAATCGTGAGCTGTCTCATTGTTCCTATTGAGCAATCTGCTCTATAAGAGGTATTTTCTGACGAAATTATTAATTTTATTGGCACAAATACTAGGAATGGTAATCCTTATTTTCCACATGTATTTTTTATTTCAACCTTCATTTTTCCCACAAAGGTCAAAGGATTTTCAGATCCGGCATTTGCTAACATTTCTAATAAAGTTTCGTCAACCTTATTTTTCGCATGGTTTTCGTTTTTACGCGTGAAGACCACCATGTATTCCTGGTAAGAAACGTTGTCTCATACATAATTATCTTTAGATTCGGTGTGCACAATGTTAATTTCATATTTAGGGTCTGGTTTATCTTACAATTCAGTATACATTTGTGAGATATCAACGCAACCTTCCTGAGTCATTTTTGATAAGAGATGGAAAAAATGTATATTTTTTTAAATAATATGAACGACATGATTTTGTCGTCCAGCTTTCTCCTTTAGTTGTTCAAACGGATAAGGTGATGGATTTTCTGTAATATTCATATTACCTGAACCCTTTCTCGATTGTGCGCTTGAGTTTTCCTCCTTTCCTCCCTTGTTTGTCTAGGATGGTGTTAGTTCAATCTGTGTCTGCTGTCCATGAGGTAAGTTGATTGTAGCCGTAGGGTTCGCTGTTACTGTATAATTCTTGGTTGTTGTAGAGTCTGGCGGAGTCGAGGCCAGTTGTGATAATAGATTTGTAACAGAGTCCCAGGCGGCACCCAAAAGATGAACGGACCAATCAAAGACTCTGTGTAATGCGTATCCATGGATTAGCGTATCCGCAATTATTTTCTAGCCTCTAAATACAATTACTATTCCGACTGATCCTGCACTAGCGTTACCGAAATTATTAAAGATGCCCAAATTTTACCCTACGCGGATTTTGCAATTTTATCTAGAGTTGCTTCATCCAGGACATCCGCTAAAGAATAACCTTGATATATTGTTGGTTGACCTAAAATTCCCCTAGCAAAAGAACTTAGAATCATGGGTTTCTCTGCTGGAAACATAATGTGGTCTCGCAATTTTTCTAAATCGGCTTGTGAATAAATTCCGCTTGTTGCAAGAGATGCAGGGTTAGTGTATTTTCAAGTTTGTGAAATTATGGGTTGCATTATCATTGGTTCTATGAATTGCACAGGGTGTGGTGTCATTTTGTACCATTTTTTGTCTAAATAGTACATTGAGGGAAAAAACGAGTTGGAATTTGTTTGAGTAGCTCTTTCTAACAAAAAATGTGTACGAGAAGGGAGAAAGCATGTTTTATTTCCTTTACTGACTGGTAATTGTTCATTATTCTTCGGTCCTAGAGTACATTACTTCTACTGGTACGCATTTTACTATATGCACTACTTTATAGTACCTGCTATAATGGACATATAACCGGGCCCTTTCATCAAGTGATAGACGAATTCATTCGGCATGTGAGAAGCTAAAGCCAATGCGTTTCAAAATACTTCCTGTTGGAGAGTATAGTACATCCCTGCATCAATGGTTCTAAATATAATTCCTTAACTCCTGTTCCAATATGCCGTTCTACATATACAAATTTGGAGTTCATACATGAAAATAAGTCTATACTGTCAATTTGGATATGTTTATTGTGTACCAAGGTATTTCCAGGTTCAGTTTCATAAATTACTAATTTTGAATGCTCTGTGCGAATCAGGAATATATTGCAAAATGGTTGAATTGCTGTTTGTGCCAGAATAGAAGTTATATCTTGCGTAACTAATGACAATAATATTTCTGATCTCTTAGTACTATTATCGTATGTTTTATTTGCCGTTCCTTCATATAAAATTTGATACTTTCCATAGTCACACATTTCTATTGGTAAACTATCTCAGAATGTATGGCCTCCAATTACGTCAAGGCAATTTGTGTTTGATAATGAGCAAATTATTCCGGAATTCAAATGAATTTTATTTGTATTTGAATTTACTTTAGCATAATATGAGGAGGTGACAAGCGAAAGCGCACGAGTCCACTGCAACTACTTCTCCATTATGGGCAAAAAACGTGCAAACGACCTGTGCAACTTCGCTCGGAACTGCTTAAATTCCGATGCATTTTGAGAGGGACCTGTGATGTTTAGCTCGATTTTCACTATTCTAAGCGATATAATTGATGGGAAAGATCCAAAACATAAACCTAACTCAGTTTTCTCCATTTTGTGACTTGTGCGCTTTTGCTTGTGACCTCCTCATATTCTGTTAAAAGGATTTTATAATCAGCATCGACAATCACATATTCTCAATTTCCAAACTGCTCTGAATATTGCGTCCCTGAATATCCACCGTCCGTTCCTACTGAGCCTGCTAGCATTATTTCGCGGTAATTTGTTACATTCACTTTTAAATCTGAGATTTGGCTGTTAGGTCCTGTAATTCATACTCCTGGCAAATGCATTGTGTTACATTGATCTCTGGTTACATCTAATAGATATTCTCTTTTACCGTTAGAGACTGCAGAAACATGCGAATGCATGCCACAATATTGTATCGTTCGCTTTATCTCTACTTTGCATTGAATTACCTTAGTTGAAGTATAGTCGCTTATTTGCAATAATTTGATATATGCTTCATCTACCTGTACTTGCGTCCGTTGGTTTTCGTATTCTCCTACATCCAGTAGCGATATTTTTGTTATATATTTGATTGATTGGACCCACTGTCATATCCCACGATGGCTTTAACTTTTCCCGTACACATGAGGAATAGAAAAGGGACGATAAATTTTCTGATTTTCGTTCCCATTTTCTGTAAAAGGAGAATTTTTCCTATTTGAATTTACTGAATTTATTTTTATTTTACGAATTTATACTACGTACGTAAGGATCTCATTTTTATTTGAAATAATTTGCCTGAGTTCCAATTTAAAGTTTACATGTTTATTTTATATTCTCAATCCTTTCGTTGCTTCATTCATTCTTGATTAATATATATTATTATTATAATAATCTCATGAATTCAATTTCCATCTGTTATTTCATGGATTCAAAATTTCAGATTTGAATTTGTTTTTTCTTAATATATCAGGACGTAAGAAAATAAATTCTTCAAGAAAAAAATACAGATAAGCAACTATATGTCTGTGAGGGATTGAACCTCAATTTATTGATGCCCTGCGCATGGGCTTATTCGAACAAACGCGCCAAGCCAGTAGTGCCTTCTGAACTCGCGATTAATTCTCTCGGGACCTAACTTACACAAGAATTTTCAGATATATTTTTCAGATTTTCAGACTTGAATATTACTATTTTCACAGGATCAGGATTCTCAAAAAAAAAATTCATTGGTTTTATATTAAAGTTTCCAATTTTAACAGTTTCCTTGAATTTTAAACTTCTTCAGAATTTCATATATAACATTTGTCTCATGAGTTCATTAATTTCAATGTTTGAATTTTCTCAGAATTTCTCAAATGTCATTTATCTCAGGATTTCATAATTTTCAATATTTTAATTTCCTCAAGATTTCTTGGATTTTAAGTATTTCATAAATTCTTAATTATCATTTTCTATAAATTTTAATATTATAATTTTTTCAGGATTTGCACATTTTAATTCTTGAATTTCCTCAATATTTGTAATTTTTAATACTTCAATTTTCTCAGGCTTTTTTGAATTTTCTCAGGATTTCTTTCTTTCAAATTCTTTCAATTTTCATTTCTTCTTGTGACGTGCTACATCTAGATGAGATTTTTTTAGTCCATAAAAATGCACCACTTTTGATTGACCGTCAACAAATACTTCGATATTTCCTTGTCCTAGAATTTCTAAAACCTCATATAGTCCTGAATACTGGCCTCCAAATTCATGCGGCTTAGCTCCTTTCAGGAAGAGTACGTTGTCTCCTACTTTAAAGTCCTGCGGATTAGTTTTTATATCATAATAAGTTTTGGATTTTTTTTTGCCGAAATCAGGTTCTGCCTGGCTATGCTACGCTTTTCGTGCAATCGAGTTATTAACTCTTTCATATAATCGTCATATGTCTCTAATTTTTCTTGTTCCAATAGAGGTTCGCTAGAAGGTTAACGAGCTAATTTTTCAAAAACAAGATCATGTGGCGTGCATTTTGTTCCTTCATGCACACTTGTGTTATAAGAAAATGTGGCTAATTCTAACCAATCATCCCATTAAGAATTTTTACCTATAAATTGATTTAGATAATCTCCTAATACGTGTTGAGATCGCTCGAGTGAACCGTTTGATTGTGGATGAAAGGCTATCGTTTTAAAATGACATATTCTAAATCTTTTTGCCAATCTCTTCAATGGATTGCTCAAAAAATTTCGATCTTGATCTGTCAATACACCTTTCGGTGGTCCGTAAATACAAATGAATTTATTCACGAAAGCATCTGCAATTGTACTTGCCTGCTGATCAGGCAAAGCTATCGCGAGGGAAAATTTCATAAAATTGACTTGAATTGTCAAAATGTATTCATTGCCTAATTTTGTCTATGGTAAATGACTAACAATATCCATTGATATTTCTTCAAAAGCTACACCAGGAGTATCTGTAATAACCATTGGATTCTTTGTTTTTACTCGGACTAACTTCTTTAGTTGACATTGCAGACAAACCTGAATATAATTCTGGATATCAATTTTTATATTTCGCCAATAAAATTTTTGGCGTATCCGATTGTACGTTTTTGTGACCCCTTTATGGCCATCCAATGCTGATGAATGATTTCCTTTAATTATAAACTGAGCACGTTGCTCTTTTGTTGGGTACTGAGTGATCCCTAAGCATACAATTATCTTTATATTTGAATCCAAAAATGTTGATTTTAGAGTTGATGAAATTTGTTCCAAAGTAATCTGATTTACGTTTGCTGTTTTTGCAATACTGACTGATCGCAAATTTAATTTTGTTGCAATTTCATAAAGTAAAATTATTGAAGATTTTATATTTTTTAGAGTTTCTGAAATGTTATCTTTTATTTCTGATTCAATGGGGAGAGAAATATGATATTGTTGATTTTTGCGCATTTCTTTCGCAACACCTTTTTATAAATTCATAAATTTCGGTAATCTATTATTTTTAGATGATCATTTTGAGCAATTATCGCGAGGGGCTCCCCCACAAGATAAGAAATACGCATAATTGTCCTTTCTCATTGACAATTGATCCCGGCATTCTACTATGTTTGGGTGTTGATTTTCCTTTTCTGTAGGGGGCGTGTCTATGGGTGTGGTTTCCTTGTCCCCTATATTGACTGCATTCCGCGAATCTTCATGTTGTGAAATTTTGTCGGCCATCGCTTCTTCGTCTTGGAAACTAATTTCTTGAGAGTTTTGATTTTCTTCAAAATCATATTTTTCTTCCTCACTGTTATTAATATATACATTTTTTCGCTTAATACTATTTTTTCGAAGTCTTAGTCATCTTTTTCCTTTGGTGAAGAATCTGAGTCAGAATCGGAACTGTCATCTGATAGATTTTGCTTCATGCTTGTTACACTATCTTCATTTTTGACCTATAAGTTTATTGGTTCTTCTTTGTCTGATTCATCGCTTAGATCCTCATTTTCAATGAAATTTACTGGATTCCTAGATAATGCGTCTGCATTTATATTAGTTTTTCCCGCTTTGTACACTACGTTATAAGTGTACTCGGATAATTCCAATCGCCATCGGGTGACCCTAGAAAAGATCTTTGGTATTTAGAAACCAGACTAGTGGTTTATGGTCTGTTATTAATGTAAACTTTCGTCCATGAAGGTATGGGCGAAAATTTTTTACACCATCAACAATAGCAAGCGCTTCTTTTTCGTAAGTATCGAATTTTTTCTCGTCATCACTCAAAGCACGAGACCTATATTCAATTGAGTTATCCTTGCCTATGTGGCCTTGAGATAATAGACTTCCTATTGCGTAACCTGATGCGTCAGTTGTGAGAAGGAATGATTTAGTGAAATCAGGACGCGCTGGAATGGGCTCCTCACACAATCTCTGTTTGAGTGTTTCGAAGGCTTCCTGCTGTTCATCCGTCCATTCAAACTGGACGTCTTTTTTCAGGAGTTGAGTCAGGGGTGATGCTATTTTAGAAAATCTTTCAATGAATCGGCTGTAATATTCCGCTAGTCCAGAAATTGTTTAATATTTTTCGGGGTTTTAGGTACTGGAAATTGTTGTACAGATTTTTATTTTTTCATATCAGGGCGTACCCCATTTTTATCGATAACGTGACCCAAATAATTTACTTCTGGTCTCAGGAATTCAAATTGTTTTTTCATTTAACCGTCTGAAATCGAGATCGCGATTGGAAAATTCTTGGAAGGATTCTTCTGGGGAATTTTCATAAACATTCGTATCTGCTTGTGCGAAATTAAATTGTTGGTGAACTGGATTCGTTACTTTTTCTTGCACAATTTTTTCTTCAAAATTCAGTAATTCAACAGAAAAAATTGGGATATTCATTGCTTGCATACAAATATTTGCAATTTTCATTAATGCTCGACCATTGTTATTTTTTACCACAGCATTCCCGAAGTAGATTCCTTCGCCTATCGATAATCGTGGAATGTATCCCGTTTCTCTTTCTACATTTTTTATATTCACAAAAATGGTTGATATTGTTCTTGCTGGTAGCGTTATGAATTCTTGTGTTTCAAAAGGGTGAAATAAGTTGTCAATTTCTATTCGCTTTTCCGCATAATTAATACGCTATTGTTCCTTTCAAAAAATTCGGTTCCCAGCACTCCATCATGATCGATTGGTACGCTATTGGGAATTAAATTAAATATTGTGGGGCGACCGAAAATTTTTATTTCTACCTGACCTAGGGTAAATACGGGGTGATTATTGATCTCTGTAAGTCGTAGACGTTTCCCTTCATTCACGTAAACCGTTTAATTCATGTTTGGACTTTTCTAATTTTAATTTCTCTTTTTCTGGTGCATTTAATTCATATTTTGAGCCCCCCTGTTGCACCTGTCGCAGGGAGACTGTTAGCGTTTCCCGACTGCAATTGTTCTGATTTTCTTGCATCATTTGTTTCTCTTAAAGTGCATTCACTGAAGATATGACCAGGTTTTTTTGCAATAATTACAAATTACATTTTGCGAATTAACTGAAGGATTTGAATTTTTTCCAAAATTTTGAGAATTAAATTGATTTTGGAAAATTCCCGAATTTTAATTTTGAAAATTTTTTGGATTTTGATTTAGAAAATTTCTCAAATTTTGATTTTGTTGGTAATTTTGCTGATAAAAAAAATTTGGTCGATTTTGGAAGTTTGAATTATTCTGAAAATTTCCTTGGTTTTGATAGTTGCCAAAACTTTTATTATTTTGAAAATTTTGTCGATTTGAAAAATTTGGTTGAAAAATTTGAAAGTTTTGTCTATTTAGAAAATTTTATTTGTTTTGGAAATTTTTGTTGGTTTGGAAATTTCTTGGATTTTGTGAGTCGAATTGACGCTCAGGATTTCGCTAATTAGGTTGCTTAAAATTTGAATTTCCAGGATTTGGAAAATTTTGACCCAGTTTTCGACATAATGGTGCTGTATGGCTCTTATTTCCGCAAAATTGACAATTAACAGTATCTTCCTGAGCTAAATTTACACGGTTTGTTCGTGTTTTGTCGCTTGAAATATTTACACCGTCCTGATCTTTTCTATTATTTTTCCTCAGTAAATAGGATGCGTTTAGTTTTCTTTCAGCCTCAAGGGCTGCAGTGGTTCGCATCACGAAGTGTTTTTAAGGGTCTTATTCTTATTTCTATTTCTGGTCTCAAACCTCGAATGAAACAACAGAAAAATCATGGTCTAAACCTGTTCTAAAAACTTCATCAATTACGCCATTATTATTCATTTTATAGGTGTCAATAATTTTATCTACGATCTCCTTGATTCTATTCGCGTATGACAATACATTTTCTTGTTCCCATATAAAAATATTTCCCAACTCGCCCTGTAATCGATACACTGATTTTGCTGATGAAAAAACGTTTTTTAATTTGTTAATTAATTCTTCTAGATTTGCAAAAGCGCTGCCGTGAATGCATTTTCGCGCTTCTTCCGTGAGCCTACCTCGCAATAATTTCTCTAAATTTCCTTAAGCTGTTGCAGGAAGCATTTCTTTTGCTTCCTCACCACCTTTAATGAAGTGGTCTAATGACCCTGACAGTCCGTCAAAAAGCAGGACCATTTCGATCGCGTCGCGTAATGAAACCGTTTGGTAATTCGGGACATAAATATATTTCAGTGGCGGAGCAGCATTATTTGGGGTCAAATTACTTCCGAACATTTTAGTAGAATTGTTATTTCCGTTATTTGCAATCAAAGTGCTTGAACCGGGGTTAATTTTTATATCACTTTTCACTGGGGTTGAAACATTTCCTTCGGTTTTTATAACGTCTTTGGGATCACTGTTTCCTTCCTTGATTTCGTCTATTACTTTATTTTCAACTGTTAATTTATTTTCATCCGTTATTTTATTTTCATCCGCAATTTCATTTTCTTCCGTATTTTCGGGCTTTAATGTTTCGACGAATCTATCCACAACTGTAGAATTTATAGCACTGTTTTCTAGATCGAAATCGGAAATTGTAAAATTAAAGTCACTCGCGTTCCCATCTGACTTAGGACATTGTGTTACTATTGAATGGTTAAATTCACTGTTTTCTACATCAGGTATTATTGGTGTACCACACCGGGATGACAAAATTATTTGATTATTCATCCGAACCTGTTCAGCCAATACCTCGTTTGTCAGAGTCTGACTTCGGGTTACCACTTTAGGATCGATATTATTTGTCCTAATCTAACAGATTCATGCCTTCTGGTTTTCTTTTTTTTCCAAATTCTTACTTTTTTCAAAAAGGATCTATAATTAATCTCGCTCATTCACCGGCCTTGTGTACTTAGGCCGATGCACCAAAAATAATAAAGTATGTTACGTCAAAAACGTCACAAGCTATATTATATTACTCTTTAAAATCAATCAGTGGGTTTACTTTTACTGTTGAATGAATCAGAGATTGATTCAACAGAAGATCCCTTTGTACAACCTAATGAAATAAGCGAAACAATTATAAAGATAAATTATTATTTATTTAATACAACAAGTTCAGATTGAAAAAGACTTGGAAAAACAATGAGAAAGGTTTTCGAATCTCAAGTTGAGTTGAGAATGCAGAAGTCGAGAATCCTTATCGGGTCAATGAGAGGAAGCTGCGTTCTTTAAGCAGAACAAAGATAGGTAGCCTCTCATTGAGTAACATGTCAGGTTTAGTAAAAAACACTGTGACTAACCTTCGAATTTGTTGAATAATAGATTGTGAGGAACTCCGGCGGGGTATTCCCCTGAAACAGCAGGGGGTAGACAGGTACGACCGTGGTTTCGAGTAAATGGTTGGAGATAGACCAGGTACGAGGGGTTTCGTAAATAGAGCCTTAAGTCAAGGTTGAATTGGAGGATGACACTTTGAGAAACAAACTGGATTTGGAAGATCACAGTGGTTCAATACAACACGTCAGCAAGTGAACTGGTTGACCTCAAACTCTTACTGGAACTAGAACTGATGTGACAATATCTAACCCCCTTATATACAAAAGAACCATGTTAAACATGGCGTGTGGTCCAGGGCCACCCCCGGCTTGGGGTTGATTCTCTTCTCTTATTCGTTGGCTATTCCAAATTTATTTCCTAGATGGTATCCCTCGTGCACGGTTATTTTTTCATTTCAGAATTACCTAAGTGGACTTCGAAGATACGGAGAAACTCGTGATCTTGTTTACGATAGCTATTCTTCCTTTTTTTATTACCTTCCGAACGGAGGGTGCTGGTTTGGATCTGCTCCTTTCCTGTTGCGTGACTACGAGTATAAAAGACATATTTAAACTGATGAGCCACCCTCTCTATTATGCTAGCCCTTTAATAGTTTCTTCTCGTTGACAATGGTAATATTTCCTTTCTCGATTATTTGGACCGACTTTTATGCTCATCCAACCTGACTACTCATTGTATTTTCCTAGAGTATCTCTTTTACAGTGCTCATACAGAACCAATATAATTTTTATAGCGATGCTGTTCATTAACAATGTATTTAACTAAACTAAATTGTCACAAGTATCGATGGCCTGAATAAAAGGTTATATGACGTAAGAATAGTATAAGAACGATAAACAAATACATTAAAAAAATCAAAATCTCTTGACGGATAATACTAATTGAATTAATTTATTAATTTGGAAAATATATGTAAATGTTGAACCCAAAAATTTAGGAAAAAAAAATAAAAACACTTCTGTATAAATAAAATAATGAAGTAGACTATTCCAACAATAAACAGGTGCATTCAACCAATTTTTAAAAAAATGAGAATTTCATTTTATGAATTGATCAATGATATAGACTGATCAAACAATGTTCAAATGCATTTTATAAATTCAAATTACGTAAGTGAAATCATACTGATAGAATCTATTTACCTACACTATATCTCCCATATACGAACAGTTTCGGGAGTTGCTTCGCACTGGCCTTGGTCCTAAACCGGCTCCCTCGAAACGTAAACAGTCAGGGACGTGTGAACCATTTCCTAGTATTACGCAATCTTCGAACATGAGTACGATCGTGAGTGCCCGCGCACTGCGCCTTTGTCTATAAACTGCTGGTGTTTCACGCTTTGTTGAACACCGTCTCTCGTCCCGCGAGCTGAGAAACTGCATGGGCCAGCAGTTGGCCAGCATTTCTTGGAGTTCTTAAACCGGATGGGCTTATATGAAAGCTCTAGTGTATTTCAAACAAATTAATGAAAATGTCAAGTCCAAAATTTGAAAAAAAAATTACAAATCAATTTAATAAGTGAAACAATGATATAAACTGTGAAAACGATAAAAAAAGTTCATTTGAAAAATTTAAATTCATCAATTTTCACAACTGATTCAATTTATTTATCTGTTTCAAAAAATGTATGTAAATGTCGCACCTAAAAATTGGGAAATAGAATTGAAACTAAACTTTAAAAGTGAAAGAATTATGTACACTATGAGAACAATAAACAAATGCATTTAACAAATCGAAATCTCTTAATTGATAATTCTAAATGAATTCATCTGTCCATTTCCAAAAATATATGTAAATATCGAACCCAAAAATTAAGAAAAAAATAAAAACACTATTTTATAAACAAAACAATGATATCGACTATTCAAACAATAAACTCGAACTCCTTAACATACACATTCCGCAGGATACTCATACCTGATATTAAAATACAAATCACTTTATTTTTGACAGTATAATAGACCGTGAAATCATTGTACAAAAACCAGTGATATCCCCCTAAAAAAAAATTTCAAAAAGTGAAAAAAAGTTTGGCGCCCTTACAGGACAAAAACACATTTTGTTCATATAGCCACCCGTCTAAAAAAACCTCATGCTTGAATAACACATCATAAACAAATACATGAAAAATATTGCTTCACGTGACAGCAAATACCCCCCGTTACAAAAATCACAAATTCAGATCTCAACAAAAAGTAGTGATACCGGACTGGCGGGGAATACTTTGTACTTCTCATGAACGATGATACTTCTTTAATGTAAAGAAAAAAGCACGCAATGATAAATAGCAGGTCTTAAAAATAAAAGCACTAGAACATGATTCACAACAAATATTCACTGATCATCAATTATTTGATACCATGCACAAAAGTTACAAAAAGGCCCGACAACCCGCTTTTGACTCTGAACCACATACATGTAACACGAATTGTAAAAAAGTTGTCCAGCAGAAAGTGTGAGATCAAACATGATTACGGTATCATTTACGAGATAGCGTTCATCAGGTGAGGTCTATAATGTACAATTCAATTTCAGAATGTAGAAGAAAAAAATACATTCCCTAGACCATCAACTTGAAATACGATAAACAGGTTTACGACGATAAAATAAGAGTAACGATAAAAATTGACGTTGAAAGCACAGACGCGCTTCATGAAAAGTAGCCTCATATGATGGAATAACCTTCCTCTAGTTACTAAGGTATCTGATGAGGTCTCTTTCTTTCGGAGAGCGCCCCCGTGTAAAAATATTTCATCTTGGATTTGTATTCAAGATGTCCCATCTTGTCTTCAAGACATTAAAGTCGAGCTTCGTCTCATAAGCCAGACTTCATAGACATTAAATTTTGTCTTACGTTTATGGTTATAGCTCACAGTGGCAAGACGAGCGAAACTTGTCTCAAGACATAAGGATTTCTGTAATGTCTTGGCTAAATGCCAATAAAAAAGGGACCAGATAATCTAGACTTAAATTTTAATTTTAATTTTTTGTTTAATTTTTAAAATAGCTATTTGAAAGTAAATAATCAGAATTTGTGGGTCTTTACGACTATAGCCATCTAAAATTTTCTTCAAAAAGATTAATATTGTAGTTTTCTATGAGGATCTCCTAAACCGTAAGAAATACGGAAAAACAGACAACATTTTCGGGTTTTTCGCCAAACAAGTGTAATAGTAACAATAAATTAAATAAAATGGATTCATTTAATATGCATATTGTATAATAAATCTACAAATTTTTTTTATTATTATTGTTTGTCTAGTGCAATATCTGTCAACATTCTAAAGCAATTTTTGATTTTAATATTTGCTATTGTTCACTTCACAAACAAAAAACAATTTCGTTCAACTTTTTTTGTCGAATTATGTATTTCATCATTCGTATTGTGACATCAGATGACAAAATACTATTACTTCTACTACTAATTTTGTTATAACATAGAGAAAATAATTATTTACCATAAGTCTATTCGGATATTATTTTTTATTTTTCAATAGATATTTAATTGAATAATTAAAGCAAGTTTGAGTGCACGTATAGGGCGCACATCTGTTGGATCTGGCGCTACGCGCTCGGTCTCTGTACCCCCTACCCCGAAAAATATATGATTTCAATAAATGTATATTATTAAAATTCAGAATATGTATACACGTTTACACGTATACATGTATACACGTTTCTTCTTTGTCCTGTTTTTATAATTTAAAAAATGTAATTTGTTTAATTTCAATGTCAATTTTTACGATTAGAACAAAAAATACGCGTCCTGTCAGAAGATAGTGTAAATCGAATTTGCAGATATAATTCAGGTGAACAATTTTGTTAATCAAGGTTTTATTGTATCTTGTGTCGTATTTCCAATAAATTTCATCTTAATCTTATTTTTCACGATTAAAACAAAAACTACGCATCCCATCAAAAAATACTTAATAACAAATTTGTCGATATTTTTGTGACGAACAACTCTTGTTTTTTTCGAATCTTCTGTTGTTTTTCTAAAAATTTGAAATTTTCAAATGTTTTTTTACAACCAAAACAAAAACTACGCGTCCTACCAAAAAATAATTAAGAACAAATTAATGGATCTTTTTTGGGTAAAAAATGTTTGTCTATTCATTTTTTTTCGTATCGTGTATAGTTTGACTGAAAAATTAAATTTTTTATCACATTCTCATCAGAGAAGGTACAAAATTTGTGTAAAATTTGACCCCCCCCCCCTCGTTTTTCTCAAATGTCC
>JAUMHM010108312.1:0-21875 GCA_032362435.1 Melikaiella ostensackeni
TGTCCGCGACTGCTTATTAACTTTTGTAACCGTATTCAGCAGAAACCCTTGGCACAGGGACCCTCCATCCGCAACCTAAGGACGCCTTCGGTGGCTTTGCCATAGGCCCTTCGGTTCGACTCCAAAGGCACCGAACGGAACCGAAATATACATACAGGCAGTTAGAGTTGAACAGTAATAATTCAAAGTACATAGTGGTGTTGTTAAATCCACAATATGTGTTATATCAAATCAAAAGCTGCATAAGTATGTACGAAGTCTGGCTTGATTGCGATGATTTTTATGAACAAAATTAGAAAATTCACGCAAATACTGAGGAGCTTGATTTCTTAATATTGTTAGGAGTAAATTGCTCATAAAACATTTCCTTTCTTTAGCCTCAGACAAAAACCCAGCTCTCTGTCGGTATAGAGAAATATGTTCGCTTTTTGGTAAATTGTATATGAAACAGAGAGATACATCTAATGCACATTCTAGCTTCGCATTCAAATCATCCGATATATCATCATAAGCAATGCATCCGTATTAAAGAAGTGAAAGAATCAAACTCTTAACTAAGAGAATCCTAGTTGCAATAGATAAGGAGTCTTCAATTGCTGTAGAATTCCGTATGTGTTCCCAGAAATAGCCATTACATACATGCTCTCTTCAAGACAGAGTATGGTTGGGTAAGTATCCTGAGTCCTTGACCGTTTCTATAAGAGTAATAGCAGCATTACCAACCCTAAAGAGGAAAAAGGCAGCGAGTGCTTTCAAGGAGGGAGTAACTGAAGGCCATAATGATAGCATTAGTTTCAGTTGAATTTAAAGAAAGGCCGTTATTGTCAGCCCAAAGCACGACTCGATCTACGTCCTCTTGAATCTGACTGAGAAGTCTCTTTAATTCCGAAGCGGGTTCAAGAAGGTACATTTTAAAATCTTCCGCGTATATGTGGTACTTGCAAAATTTCAAATCGCCTCACAGATTAGAGCTATGGAAGTTTGAAATCGTTGGCGCCAGTTTGAATCCCTACAGGACCCCAGTCTTAACTTCCACCCATTCAGCCATGTCAGCGTTACTATTATTTGCACTGTGTGACCGATTGCTCAAATAAGAGGCAACCCACTTTATTGCTGAATTAGACATTTTGAATAATTTGCATTTTTGTAGAAGTGAGTTATGGTTCACTGCGCCAAAGCCGTGGAGAAATCAAATAGTACCATAACCGTAATCTCCCTTTTATCGATCGCCAGCTTAACATCGGTAGTCATTTTGAGGGACGCTGTGAGTGTACTATGTTTGACTCTGAAGCCCGATTACATCGGGTTTATTAATTTGTTAGTATCTGCAAAGTATGTTAGTTGACTATGCACAATTCTTTCAAGTGGGTTTGATAACGCATCAAGGATAGAAATTGGCCGGAAGTCTTTAGTGGAAGTAAGACTGGAGGTTTTAAGTATAGGTCGAATAAGCGCCTTTTCCGGATATCGGGAAAAATGCCACATTGTGGAGATGCATTAAAAATCTGTTACAATACGTATTGGAAAAACAACTGCAAGAGCTAACCGGATCATTTTTATCGAGATTCCGTCCATTTCGATCGCATTATAATTAACTTCTGCTACTTCCTTAAGGACAGTCTCAGGAGTGATGTCAGAAAAAAAGAAATCATATTCATCGAATGTTTACAGATGTGAATTGAAGGAGGAAATTCGAGGTTGTGTCGCAATAGGTGTCGACATGAATGTCTCAATGTATTCATTAGCAGAAAAATTTTGATCAGGAGATTCTTGTTTGGGTGGACTTACTTTCAAGAGCCTAAGAAGATGAAAAATGTTTTCTCTTCTGTTTCTGATAGCGTTAAATTTAAATTCATTGTGAGAGTCCCTAATTTTCGTTGAGACAAGATTCTATAGTTTGCGAAATTGCGCTCGTATACCACTATTCCTAGTTCTTTCTGCCAATCTACGTTTCGTGTCCATTTCCCTTATAAATTCTCTTATTTCTGCCGTAATCCTCGGGGCCGTTTCCTTTCGCGCATGTGGAACACATGAAGGCACGTATCCATAAAACGCAGCAGTAAAAATGGTAATTATACCATTTATCATTGTATTCACGTCCCACTGAAGATAAATTCACCCAATCATACGACATTAAATGATCCTGAAACTCTTGTTCATTAATTAGTATGAGCTTTCGACTCGGTGCGTGAGTAGGTTTAGGTGGGAGGTTACTGGACGTTTGGTACTAGATGTTGATAAGATTATGACTAGATAGGGACGAAATCGCTTGCTGTGAATAGGATGATATTTTATCGAGGTCATCTACCATAATTAGGCCTTTGCGTGTATTGATAAAATCGAAGTTACGAGTGGACTCATGTGACACTATAGAGAGTCCCGCGGAGAAAATGACATATTTCAAATATTTAGTTTGGTTGTTATTCAAACTTAAATTAGTATTCAGATCTCCAGTAACTATTATACGATTATAATTTGGAGTAAGTATAAATATTTCCGATTCAAGTTCATTACTATAGCTAGCGTTGGGAGGTTTGTAAATGACTCCAAACAGCGAACAATCCGCCCCAAAATAAACTTTAACAGAGAGAAAATCAGCAACAGGATAGTTTGCCTGTGGACTCACTCCCACCATAGTACCCCTCAGACTTTAATGTAGATAAAAACAGACCCCGGAAAATCCAGTTTGCCGGAGTTTATCATCGGCGCAGTACTGGCCCAGTACGGCCCACCAGTACTGACAGCTGGTAGTTTGCCCTGTACTCGCTGATTGTTGGCTATACGACCAGGAGTGTTCTATGCCTGTGGTACAAAAGTCGTAGTTTGGAAAAAAATTGTTTAAAGAGAGTTTTGAACTTCATGAAAAAATTTCTAAGCTGCACTTTCAAAAGTTCTAAATGTTAAGAAAATTTTACATCTTATGTGTGTGTGAAAAGTTTGTAATATAACCTGAAATGATGAAGAAATAAAACACAAAACCATAAAAAATATTGTATTCCGGAAAATTAAAAATTTAAATAAAAGTTTCTAAGTAAACAAAAATTGTAACTTTTCTGAAAAATGAATTTTTGTTGAGTAATTATTTTTGTTTGATACGAAAAATGTTATAATCTTTGAAAAACTGCAATCGTTTCAAATTCTTTATGAATTTGAAACAGGGAGGTTGATTATTTTCGATTCATTTGTTTATTCAACATATAAATCAAGTAAAAATTATAATTAATGATTTTATCGACTTTCCGGGTGACTATCGATTTTATTAAGTTTACCCTTGTAGGCAAGGCTCTTTCACTTACTTCCGATTGCGAACGTAGAGTAATGGCTAGGACTCTCGACTGTCTTGCGTGTAGGTTTGAATCTCCGTAGAGTTAGAAATTTTATTTGTAATTTAATGACTAAATATGTAATATTTATGCTAATAGTGAGCGACTTCATTCCAGTCTTGAGTCAAAATACTCGAAATACATTAATATTTATTTTTAATAGCTGTTTTCTCGTACCGTTACAGTATAGCAATGCGGAGTGACCAAATTAATCGTAAAACTGAATTGAAATATATATTTTTGAAATTACATATACATAAATATATGCATAATAATTGAACATGATGCAGTCGTGTTTGCATGAACAGATAATGTATGTAGATGCATTCTAAAAACAAATAAATGATTTTTAAAGATTTTTGAATTAACTCCAGCACTTTGGTAGGCCAGTAGTTTGCCAGTACTACCCCGGTACTGTCAGTCAGTACTGCGTCAGAACTGGCACTTCAGTACCAATAAGAATGACAAGTCAGCACTGGCACAGCATTGGCACAGTACAGTCAGCCAGTACTGGAACTCCGGCGCGCTGACCTAAGCCAGTACTAGGCCGGCCATGTATTTTCATCTGGGAATGATTCATTCCGAAATATCAACATTGTCACAGACATCATTAATTTCACCATTACCGATTTTTAGTAAAGAATCTACAAATTCAGTTTCCTTTTGTAAAGATCCCATATTTTGTGTTAACTTTCATTTTTTTCAATTGCCATAATTCACTCCATTTTATAGATAAATCTACTATTTCAGATCTAGAACATTGTTTTTTAACTGGCAGAACTCATCTCAAATCTCTACCTAAAATCATAGTTTTTCCACCGAATATTGTATTATATTTCACAATATCTCTCAGAGTTCTATCCTTCATTCAGAATGCATACTCAAGGGCCATCGGTGCTTCATCCTAAATAAATACAACTACATTTTTTGGATATAACCCTTTTTTAGATTGAAGTTTTATGTATGATGACGAATAACTATATATCGAGACTGATAAGCCCAACACTTCATGCGCAGTTTTTCACTATGGGAGTAAAGTTGCCGCTATTCCTATAAAGGCCATGTTACATACATTTTTTCCTCTACTTCCTAATAAATCTCAAAGAGTTTCGAAAATAAATGTTTCACCCAAACCTCCTAGACCATCAACATACACTCAGAGATAAGATTGTCTTGAAACAAAAGCATCGTCCTCTTGTCTGTTTTGTTTTGAGTCACGTGAAAATCTTTTTTACACAAATAGGAAATTCCATCTGTGGCAAGAATTATCCTCTTGACGCAACAGGACATTTCTCTGAGTGATAAATACATTTGCGATATTCTTTTCTAGAGTCTTCTACCACTTTCAGAGTACTCTTAACTACATTCTTTTGTTCAAAATTTAATTTATCATCACTTTTTCCTGCACATTCTACTTCATCTTCAATATTGATTTGATCGATAGTTCATCATCATTATTCATTGTATATCAAGTAATCCTTAAAAATATAAAGCCTTCATCAGATAACATTTTTCAAATGTTTTTGTAAGCCGTATTTTGAGCTTCGTCTTCCGAAGTTTCTGCTATAATCTTCTGACATTTGTTCCTTGTATTCCTTCCAAAGTTGAATTGAATGTATTGGTCGACAATGTATTAATATTATAACAAGCAATGTACGGAGATTTTGCGGCGTCGTCCACAATATAGCTTCTTCCAATGCTCCTTTCTACTCATCATCATCTGCAATTAGACCTAATGCCAAACAAGCTGATGTGAATGTATCATGATTTATTCCATTATAACGCTCTTCAAATCTTCAGATGATGTCTTTCCCTTTACTAACAATTTTGACTCAAGATTCTCCATACTGCTTCAACTGGATATATTCCCTCGTAGTGAAGAATTTCATTGTGATGTACAGTAGTTTCACCATCATTGTTTGTTATAATTATGGAAGCTGTGTCATTTCATTTGTGAATGTATTTTCATAAATATTCTACCGACTTAATACTAACAACAACTTACACATTCAGATAACAGTCAAATAATTACAATAATTGTGGCGACTATGGTATAACGTGACGATTATCCATATACATTTAATTGGTCTTTCATACGTTTTTCTTGTATCTGATCTACGATAATGCACATAACAATTATCCTCCATTGTTGTTCTTCCAATAAATTATTTTGCATAATGTTTAGAACATTTTCTGTCCACCAAACACCACACACCGCACCGACCAAGAATTTAATTTTGCATCGTAATTCTATGAAGATTAATTTTCAGATCTGGATCAGGAATTTTTGCTGAGATATATCGATTGTATATTTCTGAAATTAAAATTCTAGAATTTTCTTGTAATATGACAAGCAGATAAATATGTGGCCGTCTTCCTTTTTGAAATTCTATAGAATAAACGTAGGATTTTACATGAACAAATAATCGATAATGAACAATTGCTTTTATTAAACGAAGTACTTTTAAAGCAAATACTCTTGTGAAAATATCAGGTCTATCTACTGCAGTTTGATTTGGTGATAAATTTTCTTTATTTCACGCCACTGAGGATTGCGCGTCATAGTTATAAATAAATCAGGCTTTTCTTCAATTGCCATAGAATCCTGATATTTTTACATCATACTACGTAGTGATCCAAATAATTTTGAGGGCAATGCAATCATTTTGCCTATATCTGTATTATTTTCATCAACTCTATTGTGCATATGTTTCACCAATCCCTTTTATGATTCTGCTCTTAATTGTGTTTGATTCTTTCACAATATTTAAGTCTATATTTTTCAACTTTGACATGACTCTCACTACTAACTGTTGAATAATCGTCAACCGTGTACAAATGGACTAAATTCATCATCCATCCAGTAGTAGAGCTATACGACTTCTGGAACACTTACTGACCGAGAAAGATCCCGTTCCATGCTAAGTTACCGACAGTCGGTATTAGCGTTAGTCGGTGATACATATACCAACTAGGGATCGCTGCTCAGTCTGTAGGTCAGGACCCTACCTCACCAACCAAGTGGACTGTCTATATTGTGGTTCCTCCCTATCAACTGTTGATTGAAATTTCCCGCAATTAACTTATTGGTATTTTTTGATTTTAAAATTTATACTTCTAAATGTAACTATCTACCTGACCAGAAGATTTATTGATCTATTTCAAGCAGCAGTAAACTATTTGAATGCTTCCGCGCTTGAGCTTGCTGATATTTAATTAATTTGAAACTTCTACTTCAGAAGGTAAGTATCTACTTCACCGACAGAGTTATCCATCTATTCAAGGCTGCAGTAAACTCTTTGAATGTTCTCATGCTGGAACCATATCAATTTGAATTTCCCGTGGATGAATTTGTTGATGCTTCTAAGAGTTCTGAGCCTTATGATGATGAGGCCGGTAATATGGGAAACCTGCTCACTGTTTTACCAGCCGTCTATAGACGGCTTGCATTGAACAAGCTTGGCTTACAAATGCCACGTAAGTCTACTATGCATCCGGCAGTGCGACACGACTCTAGTGCGCAACATTAAATTCCATATAAATCCAGTGCGCACCCGGAAGTACCACGTAAATCTAGTGCACAACCATAAATTCCAAGTACAAAAATTAAAATGTTACAAATCAATAGAGACGCACAGATCCCACAAGATCTGGTATTTATCCGGCCTAGATCTCTTAAAAACCCGGATCCGAAAATTTCGGATCTTGCACATCTCTGCTGATTAGGAGTTTGTCAAATTTAACTTCCTATAGTACTGGCATGGTCGACACTTTTACATCTGTCAATCTCAATACCATTGAGTTCATAGCGCATTTTATCAAATAAATGCAGATGGCGTTACCAACTATATGTATACTTGTCGCAACTGTAGTTCCATCAGAATTAACCAATCTTCTAAATATATGTAATAAACCCCATGAATACCCATCACACAGATTTTACGTGTAATCGCATAGTTATAGTTTCTCCTTGAAAATTTACCAAGTCCCCGTCTTGATCGTCTATGCGGAGCTGAATATCATATATTGTCTTCACGGCGATCGGAAGATAAATAACTTGTGATGGTACTTCAAGAATCTTATATCCTGGTGGCACGGTCGGAAAGAATTCATGAATTGTGTGAACTTTGCGACTTTCAATATGAACCAATTATAATATTACACTCGACTCTGAGTGCCTTAAACTTGACAATACCTGCTGGCAGATCAGATATGTGAGTCCTATCAGCTTGGAGAATTCGTGATGCGAATCCCAACGTTTGGTTCTTAAGCATGATATGTATTATAGTACCGTTAGTTTCCTAATTCTTTCACACATATTTCTCAATCTCCTCACCGTTACCTAGGACCGTTACAACAGAAAAGTCTCCATTCAACAGAGACGTCTGTACGAACTTCTCACTACCTTCAATTTGATAACTGCCAGAGGGTATGGTCACCACCTGATCACCAATATACAATATATTATTTCCTACATCAACATTAGGAATTGAATTAAATGTGAGTTGTTCAATGAGACCAAAAGCATAATTCTTATTTGGTAAGAGTTCTATTGGTTGAAAATATTCCACCTCCGGCACAGAAGAGTTGCCTGACATAGTCAGAGTGAACAATTCATCCATGATGATGTCTTTCTGTATACTGATCACTTGCAGAAATTACTTGCACTTATATAAAATATATTTACTCTTCCATTCAAACTGTTTACATAGAAATTTACGACATAACTCACCACACTCAAATGTATCATATTCTTGATATCTGTCATGATTATATTTTACGAAGCTCCCAGCACCTAGGTTTTTGACAATTTCGGATGGTGGTTGAAGGTCACCAAAACTGTCAAAGTGCGATATTTTTTTACTGTTTTTTCTTAAATGCTACCCGAAGTGTGCCAGGACCGTATGTACCATATCATCAAGGTTGATAATAGCAGACTCCCTTTTACGAGGTTCTTTAGCAGGTAATTGATTTCGTATAAAAACTCTACGAAAATAAGGGGTCTTTACAGACTTAGCATAACTGAGCAGATCAAAGTCGGTTAATGCACGGTATGGTAGGTTCACTGCAAGATTTCTAAAGTTCGTTTTTTTCTGCATTCTTTTAGCTTAAAGACTGGACTTGATATAAAGTCCGAAGCCTTGTCGATAGGGTTTTAAAATACCGCCAACTTCTGAGAGTATAGGTAGAATATGAGGCGATGTAACCTGATGTCTACCTCCTGCTCTTTTGATAGCTTTCCGAGCACTTTCTACAGCAGCCTTGAACGTCACTTGTGCATCATAACTGAGGGTCAGGGATATTTTAGCAGATTCCACAATCTTCCTCAACGCTACTCATTTCTTTGATTTTTTTTTTCTGAGAAACCTTTTCATCCTTTCCTAACCCCATACTGCGTCTTGATTTAGCTTTCATGATGTTATTCATAGCTAGTGCAGCTGCTTTTTCACCAAAACCAAAGTCTTAAAAAAAACACGTTGCTACGTTTTGTTAGCTAGTTTTCTATAAGCAGCGTTTCTTGCTTCAGTATTCTCAGATTTTTCGAGTAAGCAATATCGTGCTCCGTGCAGATAGCGTCCAGTGGATTTATACCTGAATCACCTCGTTTTAATCGCTTAGCCAATTTGGTGCCAGGTCCATAGTACTGGTAACCTGGTAAATGTAATTCGAAAGGTAACTTGTTTATAAAACTCTTTATTAAGCCTTTACCTTGATGCTTCTTAGCCTTTACGATGTACAATCATTCCGCACTCGACGAAGGTTAGTACGCGGCTGACTAGAGACTTATATAATTGCTGTATTCATATCTGTTGCGACAGTCAATCTCCATATGCGGTTCAAGACACAAACTATCAAACTTCCGGTCGCGAATATAAACACCTTCGTTGAGTCTGAGCAGAAGAAGGTGAAGCGACATGGCAATCTTCTATCACACAGCATTCGTGCAGTTTTTCAAAATCTCGGCAACAACCTCAGTATCAATTATTGAAAAAAGTACTGAATGATGTAAATGGCGTTGAGTACTTTCCATACGGTGAGCATAAACAAGTATCTTCATCTAGTAAGGCTAAGCTCAACTCTATCTTTATCTTTGACGATATCGCTTGTGAGAAGTAGGACTATGTTAGAGCCTTTTCCTGCATGTGTAGACATGTGAGCGTTGACATGCCAGCGTTGACTGTTTTTATTTGTGTCAGACATATGCTCGTGTTCCTCAACATCTAGTCCGGGAAAATGTTAATTCATTAATTTTTTTCGACAAGACGAGACAAATCATAAACACGGTTGTGAAGATCATGTAAATACTGATACGTTATATATCCAGATTCGAGATTTGTGCTCAGCATGCAGGAATATAGGCAAATATGGATTTGTTGTTATCGATACAGATAGTAATTTGAGTAAAGGTACATATAGAAAGAGATTTGGCTGTTTTTTCATTCTATAAATAGGAGTGCTTGATTGAGGTTAAGTTAGTATAATCTGAGATGCCAACGCATTAACTTGTTTCGAAGGGAGCGAGATGTGCTAAGTACAATAGGTAAAGCTAGCGATGCAATTCGACGAGAACACCAGATGCTAAACTTGGGTGAGGAAGCTACAGAAAGTATTCTGAATGAAACTCTTAAACCTATGGTCAAATCGCTATAAAAATAAGTGAATGCGTCTGATATACCTATACAGAAAATAAATATATTTCTTTTACGACTGCTGCTGATGACCAAAAACTTGATGCAACTATGGTTGAAGAAAATACTGCAACTACTGGAAATTGGGATAAGTTAACAAACAAATTTTTGGAATATTGAATAAAAATAAAAAACAATATTTATATATGGTTTATGGCGTACGCAAATTTACAAATGGATCTTTAATAATTGATGATACGCCCATGAACTTTAAAGGTGAATATGCCAAGCTTGATGAAAAACTGTATCAAAAATGTACTGGTTTGTTTGAACTCTTGCTTAAACAAATACCTGATGAAACGTACATAAGCCCAGAAGATCTAAAAAGCTATGAAAAAATTCTTATTGCTACAGATGCACACAAGAAGAATTATAGTTCTTCTGAACCTATTCGCTCAAACAATACTGCAGAATATTCAAATATTATAGCGAAACTTTTTCCACGTTAAAGATCATCAACAAGTGGAGGTTCCCTGAAAAACAAATACGATCAATGAGTTTATTACCACAATTTATGATGGTACAAAAAATCAAGAGCCTCATTATATTTATTGGGATTATCCTAATGGGCTTGTCGACCGTCTTCGTGCACTGATGGCGTTTGAAGGAGCAGGAAATCTAAACCACGATAATGAAATAATGTCCATCATTGAAGGATTGCGAGAAGCTCAAATAATATATGAAGACAATGCAGTTGACTATAACGTCAATATTAAAATGAGTATCGACATGTTCGGAGATCCTCTAAGTCGAGCTGCTTCATCAAGTCGTGGACCTCCCGGTGTTGATCCTAAAGTGAAATCCGATGGTAATTACGACATCCATAAGAAAATACTCTGTAGCGTTCAAAATGCTAAAGAGCAATACACAGAAAGTATTGTCACAGAGAAGTCATAGAACTTCATAAATCTCGAAGAAAAAATTATCCACGCCATTATGTAAGAATGCGTGGTATAGATGAAATATGGAAGACTGACTTGGTTGAAATGTTACCATATTTTCGACAGAACAAGGGTTTCAAATACCTGCTTACTGTTATAGACGTGTTTTCAAAATATGCCTGAGCTATCCCTGTTAAAAACAAGTATGGACAACTGTACTCAACTTATAGTAATTCAAAAGCGTCCATCATTAAACAATTCAATCCTACACTCGAAAACAAGATGTGGCCGTAATTTAGTTTGCAAGGTAATTATGAATGTGTAGACATTTTGACCACTCTGATATTTAGTATAACAATACCAAACATCGTACTATTGTTATGAAAGCTAAAGTGGTTAAACCTGGAGATGAAATGCTACTGCTCCAACTTTTCAATCCAAACAAGAAATTACCTACAAGAAATTCGAAATTCAAAGTTGGT
Source organism: Melikaiella ostensackeni (assembly GCA_032362435.1). Classification (NCBI taxonomy): domain Eukaryota; kingdom Metazoa; phylum Arthropoda; class Insecta; order Hymenoptera; family Cynipidae; genus Melikaiella; species Melikaiella ostensackeni. Next base: position 11,376 of record JAUMHM010108312.1, read on the forward strand.
AAGAGAGTTGGAGCTAGCAAGTATAAAAATGTTTTTGAGAAAGGATATACAACTGACTGGCCGACAGAAATATTTATTATTGATCACGTTATGCCAATCAAACCAGTGACGTATAAACTGCAAAATTATCAGAATTCACCAGTCACTGGCGGCTTCTATGAAAAAAAAACTTTTAAAAGTCGAGTATCCAGATATTTACCTTGTGAAGGTTATCAAGAGACGTCGTCATAAAGTTTATGTCAAATGGCTCGGGTTTGATAATTCACATAGTAGTTGGATAAATGAGTCAAACATGTAGTCTATTTTTAGTATATAATTAATTAGGATTCAATTCACAACGAAGTAACGTTAAGATAAAGTAAAAGTAACGTCAGGATAACGTCAGAGTAACGTTAATTCGAATTTAAGTTAATGTGAAACTATACTTATGTTATGCTAGAGTCATGTTAATCTTAAGTTGACCTATGTATTAACTAGAAGTGAAAGGTTGTTTGAATAAATGAAACAAATCAACAAATAATTGTTGTTTATTAATGAAAATCCCCTCAATATATTTATAATTTTTATTCAGAAGATTACCTTACACACTACTTACAATCTATATTCACACATTCCCTATTTACAATATATAGTCTCTTCAAACACACACAAACCCACACTATTCACAACAAATGTATTAATTCACTATTCTTATCCATTCCCTTATCCATTCCCTTATCCTCTAATGTCTCAATTCTATAGTGTCCCCATGCCAGGGTATCTGTAATCCCTGGCAATAGGTACCTCTTATTGTCGGAAGGACTTAGTGCTATTTTATAATGTTTTACTGTTTCAACGTTGTGTAGTCGCGATCTTAAAAAATATTGTGTCCGAGTCTAATTTTTTTAATTTTGTAAGTAGTCGATGTAATTATTAAAACCGATTATTTTCTTCACTACACCGGCTTTTATACCTTTGGCTTTCTTAGCTTCTGACTTAAGTCCTGACCGTTAGCTTGCGTGCTATACATTTGGCTTAGAAAACCAAAAAACTCTGTCAAGATTTGACCATTACATTTGTCTTTCATAAGATCAAAGATCTTTTTATTTTTCGGTGGAATACCTGAAATATTATTTGGAGGATAGCCGGACATGTCAAACATCTGGATATCTTCTTTTGTGTCCGCGTAAATTTCTGGACATTTGACCTCATAAGCAAAGCTATTGTTGTATGTATAAAGCATTTTACAGTTTTTGTGATACTCTGGCAGCATATAGTCACAATGGAAATCGTAGAGGAGAGTCAGCAATGGTGGGGGTGCGGGGCACGGGGGATATTACAAATAAGACCCTGTTGTTTATATTAATTTATTACATGAAATGGCTTCTTTCGTTTGGAAAAATAGTGATGTAATGCAATTTATGTTTTCAAATACGTGTCTGAAGAGTAATTATGAAGAAAAAAATTTCGCGGAAATAGATGGAAAAATCTTTGGCAGAAATTAAGTACTCACAGTATATTTTTAAGGATATGAAGCATGAAAATGTTATATTTCAGTAGGTGAAGTATTTTTCTAAGTTTCTGATATCATGAATTGGTTCTATAAACGTTCTTAATACATTAGAATCAAGTAAATCTTGTGACATCACATACGGGGCACGACTGCGCCCTATATATTTCAGGGAGTAGGAGGTTATAACTGGGTTTGTCCGCATACTCTCCAGAATTATTATATTTAATACTTTTTATTCTCCAATATTCATATTGTTCAAATAAACCGACAGTAATCCTACACTGATGTCTTAGAGAACATGATGTTTCAGAACACGATAAATTTTGGCTAATTTAGAACCGTTCTCCAAAGCTTGTTCAAGTGTACGGTAATTGAGAACGAATTTGTGCTTGGGTAGGAGGGTAGTTATCAATTTCTCCTATTTCGACCCTGGTGGTTTGGCATGTTCAGGACAGAATGGCAAATCGTTGTGGGCATCATGAAACCACCGTATGGAAGCCATTGTGTCATTGCCTAATCATAAAGGTTGTTTGCGTCAAAGTGCAACAGATAAATGATCTCATTTTAATTATGAAAGTCCATGTATGTATTATTTACTTTGGCGTACCGGTTAGAGTATTGACTAGAATTACTCCTAATACCTAGCTCAATAAACATTAATTTATTGATGTCAGTGAGGAGTTCTAATTTTATTTCGGTATACTTCGACATGGCATACCAGGTCAAACCAGGCGTCGTATAGTAGTGTGCTGGTTCTAGATCGTACGTTGTCAGACACTGTTGCCGGAAATTTTTGTAAATATCCGCAAGTAATTACACTTCCGTTTTCTGGTACAAGTCAGCGTACTGGCCAAGGCTTTTACAATTGAATGTGGACCAGACTCGTGGAGCATGCACATAGTCTTCTTCGGAGATGTTCTAATGATTTAGAGTACTATAAAATTGCTCCTTCCGAGGTAGTTGCTTGTCTAACAGCTTTTTTTCGAGCCTAAGTACTCGTAAGGCAGCACACCTTTCCGAGTGAGAAATTTAATTTTCTCACTACTTAAATTAGAAAAATCGGAACTTACAATTTTATAATCATCTGAGTATGAAGCTAGTTTTCCTAAGGAGGACGCCATGAATCTGAAAGAGTCAACAAAGTGAAATTCGACCTCACTCCCCCTTACTCGTTTTGTGAAAGAAATGTATCTCTCTTGATTCAACGAGAGGAGATCAGTTTTTCCTTCAAATTTCGAACAGATTTCGTGGATTATAGAGGAAGCGTCGTAGCCGCTTAAATTGTGGAATACTACAGGAATATTGCACGAATCCTGGTAACTAACGTTACAATCTTGATGAGCTGATCCCCAGTACTTTCCAGTCAGATGTGAACGATCGCGAACTTTTTTCTCGCCAAGAGCTATGGTTTTCTTGCAAATATGACAAACTTTTGCTTTTGAAGGGAGACTTTTGCTCTGGTGTTAGTTCGTCCATAGGAATTGGGCATGGGAAGACTGATTCAGGGTCTGCAGCTAATTGCTCCAATTTCTTGGCGAACGATTGAGTATGGTCTGCACCCTGAGGGTATGCATTGTAAGTGGACGAAAAATCGTCATAGGTGCATTTCAAATAATATCCGATACTGTATATTTGATGGTGTTGGAAAACTTCAGTATTGGAACCATTAACTTGCGATTTCTCAACCGGCTTGAGCAAACATTTATAATCTGCGTAGATAATAGAGAGGACCTTCTCTTTGTGACCAGAATTTTCAAATTCTACAAAATTCTTGCCTGGTTCAGGTAGATTAATTTTGTGATAATTTAAATTCTTACAATCTCCCTTATGATTAGTTACTTTTTCTGCACTCGTGAAATAGCGCAGGTATCGATCGCAAACATGTTTTTTGTGATGATCACGTGATAGTTGAGGGTTTACAAGTCTAGACGAGTCTCTAATCCTTATGCAAGTGAAAGCTAGACAAATCTTGATCGTCATCATCAACATAAGATTCATCAAGACTCTTATTAACGTAATGGCCTCGAATAGGAAAAAGAATAACATGCTGCTCCCTCTTTTCAGGTGTGACATGTAAAGGAACAACAGTATAATTAATTTTTTTCTATTCGGACCATATACATTGTCAGAGATGTTCTTTAATTTCTCAAATTTTGGTATATCTTTTAGAGCCATATGAGACTCTGTTCCAGTGAAATGTAATTTCTTTTCATATTGCTTATATCTAAATACACGATTGACGTTTTGTGAACATGGATATAACGCTGATAATATTGCCCATTTGAAACATTGGTTGTCATTGTTCCGTACGTTAATGCAAGCGTGTTTCTTTTCAATCCTCTGACAGAGTTGTCAGGTAAATTTCTTTTGTCTCAGCCATAAACGTCCTCAATTCTATATTATCAATATCGTTGGCGACTCTCCTAAATTTAGCACCCAATTCAGTGTATACTTTTATCGCCCCATACTTATTTAATGCACCTCTCATACATTTTTCAAATAACGTTAAAGCATCATCTAAAAATGTATTAATATATTAATAAATCAGATTAACAATTACACGTGTTTGAAATCTGCGTTTAAATATTGTATCACAATCAGCCCATTCCACATGGTCGGACAGATTGTCAAGCTTTTGCAGGCCTTCACTTCGTTTCAATAACGAATCAAGACGGATACGAAGGCATATATTCCTTTCAATTAAATTCAAACATCTTTGTTTTTGCTGTATCGTTAAGCACTGATTTAATTACCTTCTGCAGAGCATTTGAACTGTAGTCATACTGTAGAACCCATCTGTGAATACAGTTTGCTTCTACATCACTTTCAGATAGAAACGCTGAAGCTTCCTCAGGGTCTTTTATAAGTATCGTACACTGATCAAGTCAATTTTGATTATATTGGTACGTTGATCTTTTCTTGAACATGTTTGGTCTGGTTCAAGCATCTACTCTTATATACAGTCTTACACTCACTTCTTATATACAACTTGAAATTGAAAAAACAATCCTCCGTAGTAACCTCTGCTACCGTTGTTTCTGCTTGGCACAATTCTGCCCGCAGCGATACAAATTGTATAAATTTGCAGGCGCTTATGTGCCGTCATAAAGCCTGAGACGCGAAATAACCACTGCGCGATTGCGCGATGGATATTCGCGCTTTCATGTGTGGAACCGTCATTCGCACTCGCATTCGGATGACTAACTTTCCTAACACACCGACAAAAGGGATAATTAATTCGAAATGTGATGAACAATCATTTACAGTAAACCCAGACTCTTAAGAGACTTTGGGAGTTGCCTCTATGATTGACTCTCACAGACGGGTGATTTTGTAACTCTTTCACTTCAACTTCCCATTCTACGAAATTCACTTCAACTATCTTCTTTTCTTGGAAACTTGGTAGTTGAAGTGGAAAAGTTACGTAATCGCCCCCCCCCCCCATTTTATTTGGTGATCACACTTGTGAATATATAAGTTCAATTTGAATCAGTGACGTACTTCTGGCACTCACAGTCAATAAAGATTCACCGAAATTCCAGTAGTTTTTCCCTGAAGCCCTGAATGTTTTCCACTGGTTTTGGAATGGAAGAGTTACTGAATGAAAATGACTGAATCTTTCGTGAAAAAGTACTGAAATTTTGGTAAACTTCCACTGGCTTAAAGCGCCAGAAGTACCTCATCATTGTACGATGGATATTCGCGCTCCCCTCCGATTATAATATTTAATTTTCACACTGTCATAAAAATTTTGAACTTGAACATTGAAATCGTCGCTCACTCTCGCATTCGGATGACTAACTTCCCTTACACACCGACAAGAGGGATAATGAATTTGAAATGTGATAAACAATCATTCATAGCCACTTGTGAATATTTCAGTGTACTTTCAATCAGTGACGTACTCGTGGCACTCGGGACAGAGTTGATAGTCGTGAAGGTTGGACGCTAAAATTAAAAAACTTATTGTTGATTTGTTGAGTGCGAGTGGCACTAGCAAATCTAATGAATGACTAAAAACAACCTTCATTTACAAAATTATACAATTATTCGACAACAATCTCAAAAAACTGTTGACACAATTGGAACAATGGTGACGAAACTTGAAAATTTGAATGTCATAATATACAAAATGTTGACGATCATGCTCCGTAATAATAAATTTTGAATTTGACATACTCTCCCATTTAGAATACTTGAACTATATCAATAATAATGTTATAGATTAATATACACCTAATGAGGGAACTGGTTCAGCCTCGAGAGTTGTAAGATTTTTTTTTACTTTCATAAACGAGTACTATCTCGAAAAAATTGAAAAAATGTTCGAAGAACAATTTTTAAATTTTCAAGCAATTTTTTATAAACAAATGCACAATTACAAAAGTTCTGAATGAATTGACTCCGTTTTTCAAACTGAAAAAAGTCGTGCAATTGTAATGTATCATAGCAACAAGGCATTGACAGAACTTCTTTGGTTCCTTTGACGAAACATAATGAATTAGCAAAATTTTGTAGCAAAGAGTCATTAACACGACATTTTTTGCTGATCTCGTATGAAAAATTCATTCTGTTTGTCCAGAAGTTGTGTAATTGTGCATTTAGAAAAAAAATACATTAAAAAATACCAAATAGCGTCTACTTTTAACTAATCGTCATCAAACTCTAATTTCTCTCACATTTTATACCAAAACTACGAATTCCAATCAGCCCAACATTGCGAATTCCGGAAAAATGTCTTTTGTTCATTAATTTTTTTGTAACATCACACACAATTTTTTTATGTTTTCTACACACACAGTTTCTTGACAATTTTATAAGCTTTACTTTAAAGAGAAAAAGAGTTCAAATGATGAAAAGTGTAAGCTAAAATTTGATTTGTTGCCCGGGAACTTTTTTGCCCCATTATGTGACACAACGCGCATCAGATTAACAAAACCACTCCCGAAATTTGAAAATGATTGATCTTACACTTTGAATTTTGATCGCGCCGTAATCAAACTTCGTGAGTTAAATATCAAACTACTTGTAGATTTAAATGTCCTCTTCCATTGGGTAAGGCATAATGCCAAAAGAGCAATTAAGCAGACTTGATTTTTTTACTCAAGAAAATTAATAAATAAAATCGCTAAGTATCATATTTAATGTAGATACACTCAAACCCCGATATAAGCCCGGTTTCGGAAGTTGCTTCGCACTGGCCTTGGGCCTAAACCGGATTCCTCGAAACGTAAACAGTCAGGGACGTGTGAACCGTTTCCTAATATTACACAATCTCCGAACGTGAGTTCAAATCTGAATACACGCGCACTGCGCCTTTATCTATACGCTGCTGGCATTTTACGCTTGATTGAACACCGTCCCTCGCTCCGACCGCTGAGAATTTGCGGGGGCCAGTAGTCGGCCAGTAGTTCTAGGAAGGCGTGAACCGGACGGGCTTTTATGGGGGTTCGAGTGTATTCTTGTAAATCATAAATAATTCATTTAATGTTCAAGTTAATAGGTATAAGCATTTGGTATAAGCAAATAGTGAACTATGTCGTTTTCTGCGGGAAAACATTTTTTTTTCAACTGGAGCTACTGAGATTCATTTTGAAAGATGATAATATAGTCGGTGTCTGAAAACTCTTTATGATTAACAATCGTTATTGTTATTAGCAATTTTAATAAAGTAAATTTTAAAAAAGTTTTAGTAATTATATGTAACAGTTATAAATAATTTAATCAATAAATATATCAAACAATTTGAAACAATGACAATGTATTATGTATTGTTGATCATATTTATTGATTTAAAAATCAAAACTTTATTTTGCTCATACTGAAAGTTGAGAGGAAAAAAATTACTTTCAAAGTACAAGGCTTGAATATAAAAACTGTTAACACTTAACAAAAATAAACGTATCAAAAGTAATTATTAATTACTGCTTCATTTAATGCAAAGTGATTAAATATATGTAGTTATATAATGATTTCTACCATAAAAGATGACATGTGAAATGTTATGAAGAATTTTTTTTCTTGGCATCAGTCCTAAACATTCCTACTGGATGCTAGTAACTTGAGGGGAAAATTATATGTTTAAAAAATAGTATTTTTCTCAAATATAATTTTATTCTTTAATGTGCCTTTTCTTCACTTTCCGAAATTTCTCTTCATGTCTATGTAAGAGGAACTCATGTAGGCGTCGTGAATAATAGCTTAAAGTTACCTTGAAACTTTAAAACCCCCTCTCATACATTCCATGTATACATGTGACCGGCTTCGAAACAAGGAGTCTAATGCTTACAAATAACGATTTTGCGGTTTTGATGGTTTTAGTATGCTGAAATCTTATATTTTCAAATCCAATTTGTTTCTCGAAAGAACGATAATGTCCATATTAACGGTAAAAATTTTATGAAAGTATCCACATGTGCCCTACAATATTCATAGTACGAGTATATTGTTGATAAGATCTTCGCAACTATTTCGATATTAGCAAATACACTTATTTTTAATAAATTAATATAAAAAATGCTTCATTTCTCAATGTACTTATTGGGGCGTATCGATGTATACTGAAAAAATTCATATTTATGAATATTTTAATAGATAACAAATGGGAAAGAAAGAAATAAAAAAGGTACAGGAAGCGAGAATCGCAGACGCAACCTTCCGGCTGTGAAGTCGAAGCGCTACTGCCTGAACTACCAGCCGATCGGAATTATTTTCCCGCAAAAATTATAAATGTTTAATATTAATATCCAAGAAGTGGCAAATGTGTCGTGACGAACGTTCATATTAAATACACATTTGGCAGGCACACATTTACTCCTTCTCAGGTATTAATATATATCGTATTAATGTTAATTTTTAAAAATAATATTCCTACTTTATAATTTGTGATTTATTTGTTTAGCGTAAATATTTTGCTTATTTTGTTCAATAGTGTTACAAGGAGAAATTTAGCGGCGTTTCTGTACCCACCTTTCTGTCGAGGGTCTTTTTTCAGACAGATTTCACATGTTTTTTTATTGCTTATATTTTCTTACTTGATTTGGTCATTGAATAAACTGCATTATCAAATAGATTTTCACATTAGTTCCTTACGTTCAATGAATATTGTTGAAATGTATACTCACAATAATTATTTAGGTTTTTATTAATAAATATCTAAAATACACAGCTTGAAACGGAATGAATAAATCATTTTTAAAAAAATTTAATTTTTCTATGTTTCAATATTACCTTAAGTTACCTAATAGTTAAGAATAAACGGTCTCAGTGAATTCAACTGTGAGTTACATATTTTTATTCTACTATTCAATTAATTGATCAATAATTAATTTATGTCATTTAAATTCATCATATTCATATACTTTTCCTTTTTTCTTAAAATTATAAATATTAAATAATATTACTTAACAGGCAATATTTTAATGAACTTCATTTTAAAAAATTAATATGTATTTCATTTTTTTCTGACTAATATATTTTTACTCTTTTTCTACTGTTTTTAAATGCTAATTTAAACAATAAGGTTGAAAAAAATCATTCTTCTTCATGTTCATTTCTTATTTCTTCATAATCAGAAAGTCTAAGAAAAGTTGAAAATTTCAGAAATAAACCGCAACTTTCCAGCATTTAACTCAAAGAAGATAGTTATAAACAAGAATACGTCATTCAAGCAATTATATTTCCTAGCTTGTTTCAGCTACTACCCCACCAAGTGAAAAGTGGACAACGTGGTGAAACGAAATATCTCGAAATTCTCGCACTCATTGTTATTGAAAACCTGTTCGGCTCTTGAATGATTCGAAATTGCTCCATTTATTACATTTGAAATTTAAAAAAAATGAAATTCGGTGCTAACTTCAAGTTTGTTTACTACTGTCGATTCCATTTGTAATTATTATGACTGCGAAATATTTCATCTTTCTTGAAAATACAGATGTTAAATTATATACTTTAATAAGAGAATGAAACCTAATTTCGTGGAATGAAAAAAATTATTCTTTTTCCGTTAATTCTTTACTACCGAGCAGTTGATCAATGGAATTTTAAGTGCACACCATACATAAGGATGTCAAAGATTTTTAAATATTTCATAAAATTTCAAATGATTTCAAGGGAATTCTAATAATTTCAAGTTATTTCAACAGATTCCGAGAAATTTCAAACGATTTCAAGGGATTTCACCGATTTCGTACAATTCAATGTGATCCAAGAATATTTCAGGAGATTTCATCAAATTTTAATGGATATTAACTAAATTTAGAAGAATTTAAGGTATTTCAAGATATTGAAATGATTTTGTAAAGTTATAGATCAGTTTCAAAAGGATTTTAGGGAGAAAAAGTGAAATATTCACACTGCAAAAGTGACTAAAAGTGACTAATTTCTAACCGCAAAAGTAAATTAAAATTATTTAAAATTGACTCATGTACAATAATTATGTGAAGAATTTTATGTAATTTATAAAAATTAAAATGAATTGGAAAGAAAGAAAAAAAATTATAAGTTCATTGACATCAGTAAATTTGGAGGGCTTCTAGAAAAATGGAAGGGAATTAAAAAAATGTGTTGAAATGCCTAAGAATTGGAGGTGAGTTTGAAATACTTCAGGGTGAATTGGAAAAAAACTAGAAAAAAACACTGAATTGAGTAGAATTGAGTGAATTTAGAAAAATTCAAAAGAATACAGAAAAGAATTTGAAAATAATCAAGAGATTCAAAAAAAAATCAGGTTGAATTAATGAGAATTTAGGGTGAATTCAAAATGAATTTAAATTCATTGAAAAAAATCTAAAACATTGCACTAGTTTCAGTAAAATTAGAGTGAATTTCAAAGAATTCTAAAAAGTCGAAGGAAACTGAAGAAAATTTGATGAAATTGATACGAGGAGCGGTTTCTTGAGTCAACCGAATAGGAAAAAGTCGCAGGGAGCGAAATCAGGTGAATTCGGTGGTTGTTGGATGGTATTCGTTTCGTTTTTAGCCAAATGCTCACGGATAACGATGGCATT
>JAUMHM010108319.1:0-21874 GCA_032362435.1 Melikaiella ostensackeni
CGCATGCTGTGGCCCCCAGCGGTGGCTCCAGGGGCGCCCCGACGATCCTCGGGTAGCGACCATCGTATCAATTTATTCATTAAACTCTCCATTATTTTGGGTTTTGGTGTTCTGCTTAGTCCCCTTCCTCTTTGTTCTCCGCCTGTTTGGCATGGGAATCCCTGTCAGTAGCAATGCTACCGCGAACATAGCCGTCGAAGTCATGATAGGAAATCTCAAGCCTTACCGCGACGACTATTATTATTTATTATTATTATTATTTTATTATTTCATCATTATATTATTATATTATTATTTATTATTATGATATATTATCATTAATTATTATATTAATTAATTACGACTATTATTATTATCATTATTATTATTTATATTGATGCTCACATAATTTGGTACATGGTGCTGACTTCATTGTGAATTGGTCTCAGTTTAGATTACTCACACCTGCGCAATATATACACAAAATACTTATATTTGAGCAGTAAGTACCCAAGGTAATTAGATCTTCGCAGTAGGTACGCACGGAACTTAGACCTAAGAGTGACGTCCGGCCTTGGGTCAATGATAAAATCTCAATAACAATCACTGATCACAAGTGTTCTTTTCCCATCATATTTTTCATGTTTACTGAGGAGCCGAAGGGATCGTACTTATTACTAGCGATCTGGATGACAGGCCGTGAATTTAAGAGACAGAGGGTCACCTTCGAGCGAGTTTGCTCATCACACAGGAAATAACGTGACGTCATATTCAAGAAGATCCTGGCTAGATGTATGGATGACAGTCACGTACGTTCTACATAGCCAAGGAGATAAAATCTAGTTTCCCGAACACTTGGTATAAACAATTCGACACGAAGCTCGCGGTCAGCCATATTGGTTTTCACGGGTCATGCGACTAGGAATTTATTTAGAAAATATATAGTATGTTGTAGATTTTATTAGATTTCGTGAGCTGAAGCTAAGCACTAGGATTAAAAAGCAAATGGTTCAGGACATTGTAAGCTCGACGATTCTGAGCGGCATTCTATTGCCAAATTCAGAAGACTGATCCTTCCTTCTTCAAAATTTCAGGAGTAACCGTAGGATTAGAATCTTTAATTTTATATCCTTACTACCTCCTTCTTCAACTTCGTATATCGTCTATTTCGGTGCACCCGAATTGAGCCAACGGTTCGGGTTTGACCTGAACGTTGGAGGGCCCCTTTTATTTTCCATTCGAATTGAGCCAAATCGAACTGTCTCCTAATTACCTGTACACGACAAGGTGGTCCTCCTACTTGAGTATATGTGACGTGGAACGGAGAAATCGACCTAAGGAACGAAAAATCATTTTTCGGGTTTTTATTGATTCGAACTGAACTATTTAATTTTCCTATGCCTCTCTGGCGGGAAGCACTCCTGTGGCTAATCACAGAAATAATATAAGTCACACCCATAGCCCTTTTCAATGTTTTCTCTGGGGAAAAGCACTCCCGTGACTGATCACAGAAATAATTTTAATTTTATTTCTTGCATTTCATTCCTTGTCTTGTACAAAGGACCTCCTGCTGGCAAGGCTCGGCGGCTGCACTCAAGTCTGTTTCACACCCTTTTGGATCAATGCAAGACGACTGAAAACTTCTACCTGACCGCTTGGCTCAGTTCGGATCTAGAAAGGTGAGGAAGGTTGACCATTGGCTCAATTCGAATGCACTCCGTCCATTTTGTCCTGTTAGGCTTTTTATAACGGTCTCAAAATCTTAGAGAGAGAGTAGGAAAACAAAGACCTTGCGAATTTTTCCAGATCCAGGTATTTGGGATTATGTCACCAGGACCCCGAGCAAACGACAATTGCAAGTCCATGTAGAATGGATGCGCACGAAATTCTCACGCCTCTTGGGGTCTGACTACCCCCGTAGTTGGGACTCCATCGGCCAAGCAAATCGAAGGTGGGTAGAATTGTGGATGCGTAAGCGAGCGTCTTTTCCACCAGACTCAAAAATCTCAGCAGATAAATTTGTATCTCGCTACCGAGCAGAACTCGATATTTTCTATTTTGCCATTTTTACCCTATTCACTTGCGTCTTGAAATAAACTATGTTCATTTTAAATTGAAATTCTTACCGTTTTGAATTTATTGACCTTTCCCGCTCAAATCAATAAAGATATGTTACATTAATTGGTGACAGCGGTGGGATTCTCTGAACTCAGATTCGTCGTGATCGCGAACGCGAATAAATTTCGGACTGGTGTTTGTGTTTGTGATTGTGAAATTCGAAAACTAGTTGTTTTACAACTTAGCTCTACATGCTTCAATTTCCAATTGTGTGTAGTGCGGTCAACGCGAGGATAAGTGTGAAAAATTAGAGCACATACAAAGACAAAAACAACCAAAAAAAACGTGAATTTCAAAAGGACATTTGAGACCAGACTACCAGAGGTAAAGAAGAAGGTCGCAACTTCCTACTCGACAACCCGCCTTCAAGAATGAAAGAAGTTTCTCAAGCCGAAGAGGGTAGGAAAGTCCGAGAAGAAGACGTGTGACGACTTGGATGCAGGAGAACTTCAACAAGCAGCAGCGCGAAATTCGAACGGGTTTTACAGTGCGGGATCGCCGCAAATCTTAGTCCACGGTTTTCCGAAATTTTCTCCAGGAAGAGGGTTTCTTCTTCGGTTTTCCCACAGGTAAATGGAAAACACAGAATCGCATTGAGCGAATGCCTGAGAATTTTAGGGGCGCAAAAAGCCTAGGGAGCAGACTAGCAGAAAAGAAAGCAGAGCAGCTGCCGAGGAAGCAGAGCAGAACCTGGGGAGGAAAGCAATAGATCCAGGAAAGATTTGTGAAAAAAGCAGGGAAGATTTGCATCATCTTGAATTTAAATTCTTCGAAATCGTTTTGTGCGTATAAATACATGTGTTGTTTGTTTAGCTCTCCACAATATTTTATCTGTTGGTAAGTCGCACACAATTATGCATGCGTATTTTTATTGCACCTTTCGGATTGCTTCGAAATGTTAGGTCAATTCAGGTTTAATTATCTGGCATTATACTCTTCATCTTTGTCTCTTATCACTTGTTTCATGCAATCACTAGTTTCGTCTAAATAAAAATGTTCTATTTACAAGATTTACAAGTTTAATAAATCGATTTCTTATTTTCGAATATACAACAAATCATTTATCATCATAAATAAAATCCAATTTAGAATAAATCATAATGCAATATTTTAACAGAGTTGAAGAGCTTAATTCCATTTCAAATTCTAACTGCGATTTGCGAGTAGTAATGTACAGCCCTAGAAATTTTTTACTTATGCGAATTTCCTACCCTTATTCGGCCATTTGAAGGGCCTCGCGAGCGACTATTAGAGAAAATTCATCAGTGAAGAGGGACGATTTTTTTTCTTATAGAATTCAAATAAAATTTAATTTTTGAAATCCAATTTCCTATTAACAGATCTTGCTCATCCAAATAATATTAAATTTTTTCTTCAAGAATTTTCACTTTTTCGTCCATTCCCCTATTAAATAAAAAAATTCTTATTGATATTATAAGAAATGGAATCGTTTAATTTTTATTTTATTTTATTTTATCGTTCCCATTCTTCTTGAACTTGAGCAAACTAGAAAAATTGTTAACTAAAATAAATAAACCAAGGAGGAATAATGGTTGGATGGAGGAAGAAGGAGAGATCAATCCCGTGGCCCTACCTGTAATCGTCGAAAAGCCCAACTCGCAAGGCCTAATTCCTGTGAGGCCCACACATGATTCTCCGACAGGTTCCTCTAGCTCTTCAAGCATTCCGAATCTAACAACGAGACTTCGAGACAATCCTCACAGTCTAGGCATGAATCCCTTAGAAATGCACCTTCTTCGATTTCCAGTAATTCCACGGGGCAATGAAGCAATTAATAACGCGCGGTTCTCCTCAAACAACCACCCATTTGTTAACCTACAAACAGCGTTAAGACTTTTGCCGCAAAATTTTTACGGTAACAATATGCCAGTTAAGACCTTCATAAAAGATTGTAAATATGCTCGAGACTGTACCACACTAGCTGAAAGGCCCTCAATTTTACGTGCGATTCGCGTAAGAATAATTGGCAATGCCGACGCTATTCTTCAGAATCCGGAACTTCGTAATATAGATGAACTTTTGTCTGATCTGAAATCTGTGTTTTCTGGTCATAAAGACCTTAATCAATTGCAAGCAATGCTTTCCAATGTAGCCTAGAAGCAAAACAAGACTGTTCACGAATACGGCATACGTGTAAATGGCATTTGATATAGCACCCTTGAAGCATGGAATGAAGAGTACCCTCATATATTGCGTGATTGCCCAGAAAAGCATTACGAAAGAACTCCCGCTCCTTATTGTTATTTTTCTAAAAAGGTAGGCCATTCCTTCCACGCTTGTCGCAATAGATTAAGTAACACTTTATTCTTAAAAAACGTGATCAAGGATTTGAACAAGAAAGGATCTCGATAGACGGGCGCGATTTCGAGTCCAAATATGATAAGGCGCCAATAACGAGACGCGTTGTTTTAACAATCAGCGATAAAAACAAAGAATTATGTTCTATTGTCAATATAAAAGGAAATGGCTTTAGGGATGAGTGTGCCGAATTACTTATTGATACAGGCTCTCAATTGAATTTAATATAATAAAATTCATTTATAGGCAGGTCCCAGTTAATAAAGAAGTAATTTATCATTTATATGTCATAACTTCCACCCCCGTAAAAACTCTCGGTGAAATAAAAATAAAAACAAAAGACACGGAAGCCACTTTTCATGTCGTGCCTAATGGATTCCCTGTGATTTTCCTGTGATTCACTAATGGATTGATCGGGTTTGCCTTTTGTTCGCAGTCATCGCGTAAATTTACTCTTTCCGAGAGATAAAATGACTATCGGTTCTAAATCGATTCCTCCCATAACCCACACGACAGTAGGATTACCTGCTCGCACACGAAAATTGATCTCACTTCCTGTAGCACCAAACTCCCGAAAAGAAGGTTATCTAATGCGCATCGATGCTAGTTTCGAAATCTTCTTGGGACGAATACTAGCTAAAGAGAAAAGTGGAATTGTGAAAATTTTTTGCATTAACGCTTCTACAAACGATATTAATTTGACCCTTCCTCCGTCGAATTAGAAGCATTCAAAATCCTTAACCCTAACCGATGAGTTACTGATAAACAAAAATTCAGCAAACAAGAGTGAGTAATGCATGCAAAAAAATGATCGAATTAATAAAAACTTTAAATTTAAAGGAATTAAGAGACGAAGAACAGAGACATATTCTTGAACGTGTAAGCTGTGTTACTTATCAGTTCCTTCTGACGGGCGATAAATTAGGCGCCACTAACGTTCTAAAACATAAAATAAGAGCCGCGGATCAGGATCCTATATATAATCCCCTATATCGATTTCGTCCTGAGCACAGAAGTAGATTAAAAATCATGTCGACACCCGTCCCGATTATGGGGGCGTAGAACACTCTGAGCCGTCATACAATTCACCAATCTGGATCGTTCCTAAAAAGGTCGACTCCCACGGGAATAAACGATGGCGTATGGTGATCGACTTTCGAGCTCGAAACAAAAAAACCATTAAAGATGCATACCCTCTCCTGAATATTACTGACATTTTGGACCAGTTGGGAGGGGCGAAGTATTTTAGCGTTCTTGACCTCGCTTCGGGTTTTCACCGAATTCCCATGGACCCCGCGGATAAGTATAAGACTGCTTTTAGAACACTTCACGGTTTTTTTCCAATTTACCCGGATGCCATTTGGCTCAAAAAACGCCCCTGCAACCTTCCAGAGGCTCATGGACCGAGTTCTCTGCAGATCGCTGGGTATCGATATCGTCCATCGTATCGATGGACGATATCGTTATTTACGCGAATTCCCTTCAATAACATGGATTAAAATTGAAAAGACTCTTGGGTAGATTGGAAAAAGCCGGACTCACACTTCAACCCGAAAAGGGTCAATTTTCACGCGAAAATATAACGTATTCAGGGCATATCATCACTGGAGACGGCGCAAAGCCTGACACAAGAAAAGTTGAAGCCGTGAAAGATTTGCCCCAACCGTGAGAAAGGAAAAATGTGAATCACGTGTGGCTACTACAGGCTGCTCATCCCAAGTTTCGCGAAAATCACTAATAATTCAACCCTTCTCTTGAAAAACAATGTCATTCACACAGGTCAGACACAGCAAGACGCGGTTGACCAACTTCAAGAGATTCTCTGTAATAAATCTCTCCTTCAGTACCCCTAATTTTGCCGACTCTTTATCAATACCGCCGATGCTTCTGATTACGCGCTAGGTGCAATCCTGAGTCAGGGGCCGATCGGAAAGGACCTCCCCGTAGCATACGCGTCTCGCACCCTAAACGACGCCGAAATCAGCTAGTCCACTACGTAAAAAGTATTGCTCGCGATCATATTTGCCGCAAAACGCTTTCGGCCCTACCTGTACGGTCATATGTGAGTGAGAGTGTGAGGGTGAAAACGAGATTGGAGGGGAAGGTGGGCCCCCGACAGGGTGGCACAAGTCCGTAGTTGCCGACAGGGACAGTAACACGGCATTTGAAAGTGATGGAGGAGGAGAAGGTGGGCTCCTGATAGGGTGGCGGAAGTCCGTAGGGGCAGATAGGGCCAGGAATACGGAATGGGTGATTGCGGTTAATACTGATGACAAGACAATAAAAGAATGAAAGACGGACAGCGAGAGCGACAATAATCAACGAGCGAAAAAAAGGACGATATGCACATCCTAACGAAAACATCCCAAAATCCTTTCCCCCCTCAACGCAGAAATCAGACCTATTTTAACCCCAGTAATGAACTTTAGTCCAGACAGACTCCTTATGAGGAACGATAATTTAATAAACTTCATCTCTGCCGATTGTATTTTAACAAGTAACGTCAATAGGGATTTGCTGGATTTTAAAGCTAATAATGTACAACATATAAAAGAACCAGAAACCACAATTACACGAAATCGTATCAGTCTCATATAAGAAGTTTCAGATCTTCAGTCTTGTACTTGAATTAAGCTTTGACGAAAAAACTCTCTTAATTAACATTGAAAAAACAATAAAAACTTTAAGACAGGGCTTGCAAGATCGCCGAATCCGAACCTGTGGCATCGTTAAGTCTGGTAATGGCCTAAATACTATTCCTTGGTCTTACATGGAAAATTTGTTGAGAACGCATTTCGGCGAAGAAAATTAAAGCATGACAGTTTGCAATGGCGATATTAGAACCCCCCAGAATCCGAACGCGCGGCGATTGTTAAAGAATTTCCCGATTCCGTAGTGGGTGGTCATAAAGGCGAGAGTAAAACCTATGATCTAATTCGCTCAGTGTTTTACTGAAAGAACATAAAGATTGATATTCACGAGTAGATTAAGCGATGCGATTCATGCCAGAAGAAAAAATTAGTTCGCGTTAAAACGAAGCTACCTATGGTCATCACGGATACTCCCTCTAAATCATTCAAGAAGATACAGATGGATATCGAAGGACCCCTGCCTGTCACTGATAAAGGGAACGACTACATACTTACGTGGCAAGGTAATTTGTCAAAATACTCCGGAGCCATCTCCCTTGATAAAGCAGTCGCCCCCACCATGGCTACTGCTTTTGCAGAAGATGTTATATGTCGTTTTGGTTGTCCCGAATCAATGCAAACGGACTAAGGTTCCAATTTTGCGAAAAATCTAAGTGGGATGAGTAGCTAAAATTGGCATTATTTTCTTTCAACACAACTGTCCACGCCTCTTCCGGTGTCACCCCCCCCCCCCACGAGGTTATATACGGTCGTAAAGCGAGAATTCCATCCAAATTTCCAGTCGAAAAGATCCCTTTAACATATTTCCAAGTAATTGACGATTTGTTGAATAAATTGTCGAACACGGAATCCCGGGTCATCGTAAGATTAAATACCGCGGAAGAGAGATGTAAAAAATACTATGATCAGAAACTAAACAAACAAGATTTGAAATGAGGCGATAATATATATGTGCTGAAGGATAAAAAAGACTCGAAATCCGACGACGAATATGACGATCCCTTTTCAATCACCAAAATATTAAACAATTTAAACGTAGAATTGGGAAAAGACTCTCGTAAACATTTGATTCGGCATATGAATAAAATAAAGCGCGCCTTCTTACCGTTAGAATCCCCCTTGGCCTCAAGCTCCACCAACGTTCAATAAACTCTTCATCTAATTGCCCCGCAAAAGTTTAATAGTTAAGAACATAGTATGTATAATTGCATCTATACGTAATATTATTAGGTAGCATATTTATAAAAGGTGTCTCATGTAAACACCTTTTCGAATAAGGGAAAAGGTGTAACATATGACATGTACCGCTTCTGCTGGCGATCCCAGCACGCAATATAAAGCGGGCGAATTTAAAACACATGCGTGCGAGATCCGAGAGATTAAGTTTATATTATAGAAAATTGTGCGACTAGAAATTTATTTTGAAAATATATAGTGTGTTATAAATTTTATTAGATTTCGTGAGCTGAAGCTACACACTAGGATTAAGAAGCAGATAGTTAAGGATGTTGTAAATTCGACGATTTTGAGCGGCATTTTATTGCCAAATTAATAAAACCCAACCTTTCTTCTTGAGAATTTTAGGACGAACCGTAGGACTAGAATCGTTAATTCTATATCTTCACTACCTTTTTCCTCAATTTTGTATATCGTCTATTTTGTCCAATTAGCTTTTCATTACGGTCTAAGAATCTTCGAGAGAGAGTACGAAGACAAAGGTCTTGCGGATTTTCCCCGATCCAGGTGTTTGGGACTATGTCACCCAGCGAATGGAAATTGCAAGTCCACGTGGAGTGAATGGGCACGCAACTTTCACGCCTCTCAGGGCTTGAATGCCCCCGTAATTAGGACCCCATCGGCCAAGCAAATCGAAGATGCGAAAAGTTGGGAGTACGTAAGCGAGCGTCCTCTCCACCAGACTAAAAAATTGCAACAGATTGATTTGTACCTCGCTACCGAGCCGAACTAGATATTTGCCATTTTGTCGTAAAATAAACCGTATTCATTTGAAATTGAAATTCTTACCGTCTTGGATTTACCGACCTTTTCCGCTTGAATTAATGAAAATACGTTACAGGACGGAGGACCTGGCACTATCTCTCTGATTCCTATATTAGGTAAATCGAGTATCGATTACTTATCGGTAACCTGCGTATGACGTAACATCCAGTTAGGATCCGTGAGGACCTTAATGAGTCGAGTCGAGTCCAGTATAGACCTCTCGTCACGATGCGTTCGTTGTAAATTTAAAATAGTAACTTTCAACTTCAAAAGTGCTTATGTGCAAAGCATTTGCTTTATCCCACTATACTGATTGTGATTCTTATTTGGTTCAATATAAATCGATATGATTACTTCATCGATAAATGTAACTCTAATTATTAATGAAAATGTACTATTCGTAATCAGTTTTTCTGTCTTCACTTGTGACGACAAACCTTACCAGACCCCTTTTCGCATTTCTTCAAAATAAGCCGATTAGAGATAATAATTTAAATACTAAAAATGACTTATTGATTGGAATTTTACGATCCTCACAATAAACTTTAGTGAAACAAAAATATTATTTTCTTTTGCCAATTTTAAGACTAAAATTAGCTGGCGCTCAACACTCAACTTAAATCTAATTTAACACAAATAATTTAGTTAATTAAGAATCAATTTTTGATATAAAAATAGCTTTCGAAATGAATTAGGGGGTTATTGTACTTAAGGTACTTACACCTGCGCAAAGTTGACCCTTTTCGGGGTGCCCTTTTCGTCGGGCCCAGACGTCACAGAGCCTAACCCAGATCACTTAATCCTACTGAAACTTTTCGCACATTTACCCGCTGTCCTTTTGCTATTACCGATCATGGATAGACGGTGCGGATGATATTCTTGTTTCCAGAGTCTAAACTATTATACGCATCGTAAAATCAGTAACATTAGTTGTAGTAAACTAATGCTACTCGTTTTTTACTCAATTCTGACTTAATGTTTCGAAATTAAGTATGTACATTTTGACAAAATTATTACAGTTTTTTTTACATCAGATGAACAGGGGCGAAACGGCTAAGATCGCCAGAAAAAAAGATAAGTCGCAGGTGTAGGGAAAAAGTAGCAAAGATGTAGAAGAAAATCTTGAGGAAAAAATAGTATGTTAGAAGAGGAGAGAAAGACAAATAAGGTGACAGGACAGCAGTCAAGTGAAGGGGTGTTGAACCAACTATTGATGGAGATAAGAGGGTTGAGGAAAGAAGTTAAGAAATGGAAGAGTCAAATGGAGGTGCTTAGGGCGGAAACTTTAACGGGAAATGAGGAAGTAAGACAGCCTAGATGAAAAATAAAAGAGAGGGATGAAAGATGAGAAAAAATTGAAACAAGTGCAGGATAAGTTTGAAGAATTAGGTAGGTCTCTGGAGGATGAAAAAAAGGAAGGGGATGAGAGAATAGTTAAGTTTCAGAATCAGTTAAAAGGAGGGAACAAGAAAAATGAAGAAAAATTGAAGAAAAACGAGAAGTGGTTGAAGGGGGTAAAGCAAGATAGTATAATGGAAGGGGAGGAAACCACAATGAAAGTGAAGGTAATAATAGTAAGCGAATTAGCAGAGATAAGAGGGTAGGGGAAGAAAAGGGTATGCAGATAAAGTTATACAAATGCGTTGGGAACATGATGAAAAGAAGGAGAGGAAAAATAACATTATAGCCAGGGGGTGAATGTAAGAAAGGTGAAGACAAGAAGGATACAGAGGAATTCTTCAAGAAAACGCTAGCGGTTGAGGGTAAGCCGAAGTGGGTAATCTCAGTAGGATCAGCAAGAAAGGATGTGGTAGTAGTGGAGATGAATACGTGGAACGAAAAGCAAGAAATAATGAAAGATAAAGTAGGATTGAAAGGGTTGAAAGTATTTATGGATAAGGATTTAACTAGGAAAGAGAGGGAGATTCAGAGAAAGCTGAGAGTGATAGAGAGGAAAGAAATACAAGAAGGAAAGGAAGTAAAAGTAGGATATAAGAAGATAAGGATTGAGAGAAAATTTTTAGTTCGGGATGAAGGGAGAGACGGCCTGGTAGAGAAAGAGGGATGTCGGAGAAGAGAAGAAGGGTCTTAAGTTCAGGGAAGAGACGAATAGAGAAGACACTTTGCGAAGCTTTTTCTGGCATGTGGCTGGAATTAAAAAGAAGCAATGGAAATTCTGGATTTAGATCGAAACATTTGATGTCGTTGGTTCAATAGAAACGTGGGTAGAATAAAAATAGTGAGGAAAATTGAACGGAAACTCCCGAGTAACTTTGGATGGATATTGCAGAAGGAAAAAGAGGGAAAATAAAGTAGGGAGAGCGAAGAGGGGATGATTACCGGGGCCAGGGACCAAATTGAGGAAGACAGGATACAGGGAAAGAAAATGGAAATAAGGGAACGAGTGGAATCAAACCACAAGCCCATTTATGTAGAATTGGAAGGACAGATAGAGAGAGATAATGGACAGATGTGTGGAAGGAGATTTAGAAAAATGATATGGACAGAAGAAAAGTGTATAGTAAACATGTAATCAATTCTAGGTCGAAAAGCTGAATATAAGAAAATACAGACAAATACGAAAATTTAAATTTATAAAATGAAAAGTGACTATGTCGACCCGTCAACATCCGCCGCTGTGTCCTTGTAAATTCTTTTTGGCCGATCATTCTTAACTGTTGCAAGTATAGGAAGTAAATCCTGTTCTGGACTGAACTCTGTATAGCAGGGCCGGCCAAACAGATCTTGTCTGTCTCTTTCGCTTATTAACAGGTGTGAATATGAACAAATGAGAGTGAGTGAGACAAAGTCATGGGGAAAACAAATAAAAGTTCTTCCCATGACTTTGTCTCGCTCACTCTCATTTGCTTATATTCACACCTGTTAATGAGCAAGAGAGACAGACAAGATCTGTACCGCCGGCCCCGCTGTACAGTGTGCTAGAGAAGTCAAGCCGCCGACGAACTGTTGTGTCCTTAGTTGACTGAAGAAGTTAATAGCGCGATTACACTTAAATCAGTAAGATAATTTCAATCTCAAATTTTTTCAAAACGCCAGTTCAGTAATGAATACCTCGGCTACCAGCACTGAAGACACAATTTTTCACTCCCATTTTCCCCCATGTCATTTTAAATAAATTCGAGGTGATAATTAGTGATAAAAATAAAAAGTAAAAAATTATAAAAGAATTAATTTTGCCAATGCCATGTAGCAAAAACTCATATCCAATATTTTCGAAGTCTTTTACACGCATTTTTTACTATACTTTCAATTTAGAATTTACGCTTCCCAGAGAAATGATGTGAAATCTTTAAATTACAAATTTCCTCTGCTTTATTCTCGCGCTTTCCTAATTAGTCTCTGAACACCAATTTGAAGTTTGGTCTGCCACCTCACAGTTTTTTTCTGTTCCCATAACTGTGATACCTCACGATCACTTTGAGACCAAAATGAAAAAAATCGTTGGAACTGTTTTTTGAATAACACAATTTTTGAATTTTTTGGGAGGAGGGGGGTTATTAAGTATAGTTTTGTAGAAATCATATAGAAGTGGTGAATCATTGGCATAAACTCTTCATTTTGGCACCTGAAAAGTGGCTGTATATGTTTAATATCTTGCGATAAACAAATCCCTTTAAAAAGATTAAATATAGGTGAAAAAATTAATTTTCTTCAAAATTGTTTCTTTCTGGTGTATCCTAATGTTGAGGCCTGCTCTACAAAAATTGAAGAGCACAAAATTCCCTGCAAAACTAAAAAAAATCGAGCACAACATCTCTAATAGTTTAGGACATACAACTGTCGAAACTTATTTTTTATCAACAAATTTGACTAAAAAAATTTTTTATTTTAATTTTTCTAAAATGAATCAGTTTCTGTGCATCACAGTTGAGAGTTGTCACAAAGTTAGTGAAAGTAGACTGAAATTCCTAAAAAACTAACAAAATACAATGTTCTATAGCTCTAGTAGAACTGCAGTTATGGCCTCCCGAATAAAACATTCTTTTATGGAAATTATAAGCACGTTAAGATTATTTTGAAATGTCTTTCTTTTGCTTTATTCTACGTGAAAAAATGTACTCAAAAGAATGAATAATGAAGCAGAGACAAGAAAATTTAAAAGAAACTTAACATCCCACAAAAATAAAAAATTGAGCTTTTTCTAAAACGGCTCCAACGATTTTTTTGATTTTGCTCTCAAAATGATTGTGAGGTATCACAGTAATGAGAACAGAAAAAAACTGGGAGGAAGCAGACCTTTTCAGTTGAGTTCCATCGAAGCCCATCGTGCAGCGTGAAATTCGATCCATTATTTTGGTAGACATCAATCAGGCTCATGGTCGCTTCTTGTAATATTGACTGGGGAAAAGAAAAAAAATTATAAAAAGTATTGCAAACATATGTATTGTATTGTATGGGTAATGTCTATTGTACATATTATAAATATTGTAAATCATGCGTATTATAAGAATTAATACAGTATTCAGATTGCATTAATTCAAGTACAATTCGTTTTATGTAATTAAAATCATTTAAAAACTTTATGACTTAAATATTCTGATGCATTCTCCTTACCCTCATTATCATTATCAAAATTTTAAATCGTAGATTTCTGAGTATTTCGTTAATGCACAACGTACTAAGAACAAACAACTGATGTAAAAAAAAATGTACTAAGTTAGTTAAAGGATACATGGTAGATTGCGAAAAATTAAGTCAGAATTGATTAAAAAACGAGTAACATTAGTTAGAGGAAGTGATAGGAAAACCTCTCACTCATTTTACTGCACAATGCGTATGATCATCCGGACTCTGGAAACAAGAATATCACCCACATCGTTCATCCACGGTCGATGACAGCACAGGAAAAGCGGAAAAAAGGTACGAAAAGTTTCCTTGGGGTTAACTAATCTACGTTTCATTACACTACACACTACGTTTTTATTTCGGGCAGCAGCAAGGTACTTGTCTTTGCATTGTAGTTAACCAAAATATCTACGGTGTGGGTCGAAAATCTTTAGAATTTACTACGCAGTTCTAAGCACCGTGGATACATACTACACAGATCAAAGTATATTGGGTAAATACTGCGCAAGTCTGAGATCCTCTGGTGCCTACTCACAGTGAGAGAAAATCCCATTTTGCGGTGAAAAATCTATAAAAACTAAACCAGCTGACTAGTTTTGATAAAAATTCGAGGCTAAATACTATAAATATTCTAAATTTGAATTTCATTTCAAGAAGTCATGGGCCGACATTTTTCGGGCCCCAATGGAGGGTACAAAATTAAAAAATTTGTTATATTTCAATTTCTATTACAACGTAAGTAAAAGTATGGAACCAAAGAAACGCTTCACCCTCTACCCAGCCCTGATACCAATTGCAGAAGGAGTTTTTTATTCATTTTAACAATTAATTTTTCTTTGTTCATGTTTTTTTAAATAATTTTATTAGGGGGAGGCTGATCGGGTCCATCGATCTATTATGCGGGTAAAACTCTAAAAAACATTTTTGGTTTGACCATAGGTCTGTCTTAGCAAAAAATTTTCAAATTGGAATGAAAAGCAACGATCTAAATCGAAATGCCTCATAACTCAAACTTTATATCTTAGAAAGATATTCATTTTCAATAAGTGCACAGCAACCACATCAGCAAATTTCGGCAGCCGAAAGCATAATAAATTTTCAGCATATACCCTGAGGAATATACCTATTATAGTGTCATTCTGTTAAAATGTGTCTAACATAAAAAAATATATTAAAAAATTTCATTTTTTACTTGTTTTAGCTTTAAAATCAACTTGACATTGAAGCACCACTTGGAGAAATTCGTTGGACATATAAACATAAGTTAAATTTGTTTTGAATACTTCATATTAGTGGGTAAATGGTTAGCTTAGTCATTTTTAAAAATAAAGAAAATGCCAAAATCGTATTTTTGGCCGGGATTCTCAGATCTCTCCCACTGTGGCTGCGCTCATAAACCTACGAACTTGGCGCGAATTATTTTTATTTGGGACCAATTTGAAATAATCTCGGAACTCCGACTAGATTACAGTTGATAGTATCCAAATTGAACGCCCTACTCTTGTAACAATGTTACACCATGTGACACCATGTGACACTTCTAAATATCTTACTCATCACATGTGATCACTGAGAAAGCGTACAGGACAGTAACAGTTTACCTGGCTGGAAATATAGAAATATGAACTGAAACCAATACAAAATGAACTCGGGAATCCGAACAGATTACAGTTGACAATGTCCAAATTAAACCGAATAGACTCGGAAATCCAAACAGAATACAAAAAGATGATGTCCAAAATGATCAAAACAGATTTTCTACTTGGAAAATTTTTCCCATTCGGCAACCGAATTAAAACTTATTATACAAAACCGTATTGATTCTTATGGAATATCAATTCGGATCAAATGGTCTTTTTATATGAGAACCTGTAACATAATTTCTAAACTCTGACAATGTGCAAAGTTCCTTATATCTAAAAGCGCGTATGCACAACTTTTCTCAACGGTGTGCAAAATAACTACATTTCATGGTGCGAAGTGATTCTAACGAATAGCGCTTTTTCATAGTCCATATGCACCGAAAAGCAGGCGCTTATTTGGAATTCATAAATACCGTCATTAATCATACAGATAAATATTACCAGAAATGTATTATTTTCATAAATTTGATTAAATTGAATCAAATTGATACCTAATCTTTTAAAAATATATATTATTAATGCAGTACAGCACAACCGTATTTTACAAGGGTTGTCCAGAAATTTAGAGAACTGTTGCCATTTTGGGCTGTGGGAATTTTTTTACAAAGTTTGACAACACTGAGTGGTGGAAGGGGTTCTCCTGAGCACAAAAAGCACAGGGAGACCTTGGTAGTACGAAAGCTAACCCCGTAGTGTCAGTTTGCGTGAATCATGTCAATAAGAAATCCCGCCAAGTGCTCAGTGCGCAGTGTCATCCAGTTCCTTCACGCAGGAGGAGAAACACCTACTGAAATTTTCCAACGAATCCAAGCTGTTTATGGTGAAGGTGTTATAAATCGAACGAACGTTTTTAAGTGGTGTCGGGAATTTAAAGAAGGCAGAACAAATGTTCATGACGATCAGAGTAGTTCCCCATCCGCCAAAAATTTAAAACTTCAATTTCGAGCAAAAAAAATCATGGCTTCTGTGTTTTGGGACCGAAAAGGGATCATTTTGATCGAATTTCTGCCTCAAGGGCAGATCACCAACGCAGAAAGATAGAGGTCACTGAAGAGGTCCTGAAGTGGGGGAAGGCGGTGGCGGGTAACTCCTTCGAGGAAGGCATCAAAAAACTTGTGCCACTGCTCACTGCTTGCATAGAACAGGAAGAAGACTACGTGGAAAAATAGTTGACATGTATACGAACAAAGCCCCGTATTTTTTTTTTACATTTTGTTTTTAAATTAGACAAATTGAGTACTCTTACTTTCTGGACATCCCTCGTAGCAGGCCTGGGCAAATTTGCTCATACATATAACAGATGTTGGCACCCCCACTACCGATGCTCTTGCGTTGCTCATGAGGGGAAAGATTTCTTGAGCAAGGCAAGAGCACCGGTGGTGAGGACGCCAACATCTGTTACGTGAGCAATTTTCCCCATCCCTGCGAAGGCCTGCCCTACAGGGACCATATCTTAAAAATCCAGGACTTTAAGGACCACAGCTGAATATAGGGTACAATAGGGGATATAGGGACCGGTCTGTGAGTCCTGCACTGTTATAAGAGACTAAGATCGAAAATTATTGAATTTGAGTGCCCCCCTCGTGAGAATGAGAGATTGAAGAGATAAATGAAAATTCATTGGCTCTTCTGAATTAGAGCGATGGAGTGCGATTGATTTATGACCGATATACTTACAATCGATACAGTCGAGAGGAGGCAAGTTGAAGGTGGGAGGATGATGGCACGGCGCATACCTTAGCACCCGGCTGTCGGGGACGGGATGTGTCGTGTCAGGGCTTAGGCTTTCACTTCTCTGGTTATCCTGCAAAAGGGTTATTCCCTCTCCCAACTCCAATTCTTCTTCCCAACCACAGCTGCCGAGCATCCTCCCCTGAAAATTCTCCTCTTAGTCCAACACTTCCTTCTTCTTAATTTCTCGCACTTATCTAGACAGGTTCCTGCAACGAAAACAAAATAGACACAAATTAGTATTTGAATCCAAAAATAGAAATAGCCCGCCCTTAATTATTTCTAAAGAGTACCACTTGGCTAAGTCCTTCATAAATAACTTGATAAAAGGCAGGCCACATATCAGGATAGATACCACATGTAAATTCAAGACAAAGGCATTTTTCAGGGCATTTTTTAAAGAACGAATTTCTGAAATTCAGTTTAAATGCAATCAGTGACGAGAAGTAACTAGTTACTTTTTTGGTAACGATAGATGCAACGAAGTTACTTTTGTAAATAAGTAACGAATTGGTAACTAATTACATTTTTTCAGTAACAGTAACAGTAACAAAATTAATCTTTTTGTCGTTGAAAATTTAACTATTCAGTTTTTGGTTGAAAGTTATCGGTTTTAGTTGAAAATTCATGTACTTTATTGGAAATTCGTCTTGTTTTGGTAAGGAATTTGATTTAAAATTCAACTATTTTCTTGAAAATTCGTTTTTTTCTTTAAAATTAATTTTTTAAACTGAAAATGTAACTATCAATTTTATGGTTAGAAAATGATTTTTTAAAGTTGAAAATTCAACCATCTGGTTTAAAATTCATGTATTTTGTTGAAAATTCGTCTTTTTTGATAGAAAACTAATCTTCTTGGTTGAAAATTAAGCGGTTCTAGTTGAGGATTCAACTATGTTCTTGAAAATTCAAACATTTGGTTGAAAGTTGAACTACTGTGTTAAAAATTCATTTCTTTGTTGTAGAATCATCATTTTAGTTGAAAATTCAACTGTTTTGTAGAAACATCGTCTTTTGGTTTGAAAATGCAACTGTTTGGTTGAAAATTGAGCGGTTTTAGTTGAGGATTCAACTATGTTCATGAAAATTCAAACATTCGGTTGAAAGTTTAACTACTGTGTCAAAAATTCATTTTTTGGTTCATCACTTTAGTTGAAAATTCATCTCTTTGGTTGAAAATCTAACTAGTATTGGTAGAGAATTAATCCTTTCTGGTTAAAACTTTAATTATTTGGCTGAAATGTAACTTTTTTTTGAAAATTCATATTTTCGAGTTAAAAATTCAACTATTTTGTAAAAAAATCGTCTTTTTGGCTTGAAATTTCAACAATCTGGTTGATGTTTTTTTCTCTCTTGACTCAAGATTTAACTCCTTTGTTGAAAATTCGTTTTTTAGTAAGAAATTAATCTCCTTGGTTGAAAATTCTTCTCTTTATTTTAAAGATTCACTATTTTGTTGAAAATTCGTCTTGTTTGGTTGAAGATTCATCATTTTAGTTGAAAATTCATTTCTTTCGTTGAAAATTTAACTATTTGGTTGAAAATTAGTCTTTTTTGGTTACATATTAATTTTATAACTGAAAATTCAAGTATTCTATTTTGGGTTTAAAATTTCTATTGTTCAGTTGAAATTTCAACTATTTTGTTAAACATTTTTTTTTAGTTGAAAATTCATGTATTTTGTTGAAGATTCATCCTGTTCGGTAGAAAATTGATCTTTTTGGACAAAAATTTAACTACTTGAATGAAAGTTGAACCCTTCTGTTAAAATTTAATTTTTTTGGTTGACCGTTCATCATTCTAGTTGAAAATTCATCTCTTTGGTTGAAAATTTAACCATTTTGTTGAAAATTCGTTTTTTTTTTGTTAAAGATTAATTTTTTAACTGAAAATTTGACTATTACTTTCTGGGTTGAAAATTGATCTTGTAATATTTTAGAAATATTATGCCTGTCATAACTAATTTTTCATGCTATTTTGAAATCCGCTGGAAAATTTCTAAAAAGTTCAAAATTGACAAAATGGCGGCGGTTCTTCTGAAAATATTCAGAGTCAATTTGTCAAAAACCCCACCGTTTTTTTCTTCTAATTTTTTTCTAGATTCTTCCTAATATAAAAAGTATATTTCCCGCCTTGGAGAGAAGAGAGCATTTTTTTGTTTGAAAAACGAAAATTCACGTTTTTTTTCAAAACAACACAAGATACAATAAAAGTCTACCGATCAAAACAAATTCTCTAAAAAAGGTCTAGAAATATCTCTTGATACATTTTTTCTATCTCGCTTTCTTTTTGGGATTTTTGCGAAAATATGTATAAAATTCCTTAGAATTTTTTTTTTCTCAAGAATACTATTCTATGGTGTGATGAAATACCGACTTCAAAGGCAAAAGTTTGATGCAAAACTTGATCTGAAAATAAAAATTTGAGTTTTTCTGAAAAATATACGATATAAGCGCGAAAAACTTCATAGGAAAAGTTTTTCTCCTTGAAAAATTTTATTAAAAAGTTCTCAATGCATTTTTCGACATTTTGAACCGTTTTTTTTTTTAATATTTCCAAAAATGTGAATTTTTTGCCAAAATAGTTGTTCTTCTTTCTGACTCATGAAGCACGTGTAAGAACACACTTGATTGTGAACTTCAGGTGGTAAAACGTTAGTGACAATGAGTTTCTTTGTTTTTTAAAACCATCGTTTTTTGTACATTTTCATTAATTACATTTTTTCAGTTAGCGCTTGAACAAAACGCGTGAGGTGTTTCCACGTAAATTCGACCAGATAGGAACGTTAGTGACGTTTATTCTCTTCAAAATCTCGAATTTGGACCTTTATCCTCATTTTTAACTCACGCTTTACTATTCATTTTCAATACAATTTTCATTCTATTGCATCTATTCAATGAAGATATTATCCCCTTCAATACACTCCCCTTGCCGGTCCCTACAACGCCCCATACGAATCTTCCATTGTTTGAGAAAACGTTGCAGATCCTTTCCTGAGAGGTCTTTCATGAGCCGCGTGCTTTTTCCTTTACAGCATTCACCTTCTCGAATCTGGTTCCTTTTAGCTCAGATTTGATCTTCATGAATAGAAAAAAATCACATGGGGCTAGGTCAGGTGAGTACGGTGGGTACTCCAATACGTGAATCTTGTTCTTCGCGAAAAACCGCCAGACAAACAGAGCCTTATGTACTGGCGCGTTG
Source organism: Melikaiella ostensackeni (assembly GCA_032362435.1). Classification (NCBI taxonomy): domain Eukaryota; kingdom Metazoa; phylum Arthropoda; class Insecta; order Hymenoptera; family Cynipidae; genus Melikaiella; species Melikaiella ostensackeni. The sequence continues at coordinate 20,231 of JAUMHM010108319.1, forward strand.
CTCTGGTGAACAATCCACGAGCCGTTCTTCCACATTTCAGGTCTTTTTTTTCTTACGCGTTCACGAAGAGATGTCAAAACCTCCTGGTTAACAATCTGACCTTTAGGTACCCATTCAATGTGAACAATTCCTCAGATACAAAAGAAAAACCATCATCATTGCTTTCAATTCCAACTTGCTCATCCGTTCTTTCTTTCATCTCAGTGAACTGGGACTCATCCAATGCATGGATTGGCGCTTGGTTTCAGGGTCGTATTGAAAAAAAACCATTATTCGTCACAAGTTATTACATTTTCCAAAAACTATGGATCATTTTCGATGTTCTGCAGAATGTCAGCACAAACGTTGCTTCGAGTTTCCTTTTGCTCAGCAGTGAGCAATTTCGGCACTATTTTAGCACAAACTTTTTTCATGTGTAAATTTTCATTTAAAATTTGTCAAACAGTTTCTTCATCGATGTTCACTAAGTCAGCAATTGCTCGAATGCTCAAGCATCGATTTGTTCGAATAATTTTACTTACTTTTTCGATGGTATCGTCGGTTTTCAATGTACGAGGAAGGCCGGAACGCGGATCGTCTATAATCACTTCCCTTCCCTCCTTGATTTTTTTAAACCAATCGAAAACTTGAGTACGAGCTATGTAGACACTCATCACCATAAACTTCCTTTAACAAATTATACGTTTCTGTAGCGGAGTTTTCAAGTTTCACAAAAAACTTCACGTTGACGCGCTGCTCTACTTTCATACTCAACATAGCTCTGGCGGAGCTCAGGTAGACGGTCAACTTCGAGCAAAGGTTACTGTTGTTCCAAGGGTCTTACAACCTTGAAATTTGGAAGAACGAGACGAGACGAGACGAGAATGGGAAATTGCTGTTGTCTTGGTATTTCTCGTCTGGTTTTGTCTCGTCTCGTTCTGTCTTTTCTCATTCTCGTCCCGGGTTTTCCAGCATTTCTTGACAGATGTTGACCAAGCTGCTCACCACCAGTCAAGATGCTGCAGACAAAGGGAAGAGGTGCATTCTGACAAAAGATTCTTCGTTATGGACCATTTTTTTCCAGACGCGTCTATTTTACAAGAGAACATTCTTCTTAATGATCCACTAGACTTTTTGAATTATATATTTTCAGATTATTCGTTTTATACTGATAAATTTGATATCAAACACGATATGTTTTGGTTTGTAAAAAGTTAGTAGTCGTACTCTCTGATATGTGTTCTCCTGGACAGACTCTCAGGCATTTTTTTTTTCAAAAACTCTACATTTTTCCATTATGCTTGGACTGACGTTATACCAGACTGGGCAAGCATATGTCAAAATTGATCTTACTAATAGAGTGTAGCACCTTAACTTAATTTTGGGATTTAAATGTTCATTATAAACTAACCGTTTGAGTTTTTTTTGGTAATATTTATAGTCACTTTCATAGTAACTTTTATAGTAATATCCCTAGCAATATTTTGATCGTAAGAGTTCCCACTCTACTCCGCATATCACTAGACTCAAGCGGCCATGTTGTCTCGCCAGTTGGTAGCCGCCCGACCAGTGTTGCCATTTACAGTAGAATTGTACTCAAAAAGTACAATCCGCGAAATTTGAGTACGTGAGTACCATAATCACAATTTCAGTACAATTGACTTT